>JAADVK010000058.1:0-60822 GCA_023334975.1 Globisporangium sylvaticum
CCTACTTTTGTTTGCATTGATTGCCGCTCGCACTATTTGCTTCAGCTAATAGAAAGTCTTCGATAACTGCGCGCTGACGACGAGCTCATCGCGGCTGAAGAACTCGCTTTCTTCTCGACGCTGAGCTCTGGTGCTCCCTCGAGACGCCGTTCGAGCCACTTGTGGTACTGGTCGAACGTGAGCCCCTCGTCCAGCGCTTCCTCGTAGAGATCCTGTGGCAAATGTAATTTAGTCATTCATAAAGTGAGCAAAGCAACCGACAGCTCTCATTGACGATATGAAAAGCTCTAAAGTCTCACCTCGTTCAAGATGTTGCACGTGTCGTTGCCCAGTCCTCCGCCGGCGATCTTCACGGCCGCAGCGGTCAGCATGAAAAACTGCCAACAGTGCGAAAAGGAGAGTTGCAAACTGAGAGACTAGGATTGATGAATGGTGACAGCGAAGAGGAAGAAGCGAAGCGGACCTCTTTCAGGATGTCTTGCTCGTCCTGCGAGCGCTGCTGCGAGTTGCTGCTGCGAGTTGCTGCCGCTGGTTTTGGTCGTGGAGCTAACGCTCGCCGCGTAGTAGCGCTTGCTCTCTTCGTCCTCATCGTCGTCGTTGTTGTCATCGAGGTCCAGCGCCAGGTTCAAGCTGGGGACATTGTGCTGGCTGCTCTTCTGGGAATGGAGTTGGTTGGCTTCATCGTGATGTTGCTGGATACCTTCGTCTTGTTGCTGCTGAGACGAAGAGTGGCGCATTTCCTCCTTCAGTTGCATCGAGAGCTCGTAGAAGAGCGAGTCGTGGCGAAGCATCGCTGAGGAATTCGGGCTGCCGATCGCGGCGCGAGCTTCCTCGGGGTTTCTGTTTTCATCGACGCGATCTTGCAGTTCCTGGTAGCAAGAAAGGCAATGTAACAAGTCGTGCGCGTGAGTGTTCCTGTCTGAGATCACGTAATTTGCATTCTCATGGAAAAATCATATCCAAGCAGTGGTGTTTGTACCTGGTTGACTTTCGTGAGATGCGAGACCCGGAGCTGCTCGGCCACGAGCGCATCTTTCAAACCGTCCAGCTCGGTGTTCAACGCCTCGATCTGATCAAGGCACGATCATTTGTCAGCTCTCACATGATTTCACTCACCGATACCAGGCAAATGAATGCAATTTCCCAATCTCGCTCACCGATTTCTCCAATTGGCGCTTCGTCGTGTCAAACTCGCGCATGAACTGCTTTTGCGAACTCATCTTGGGCGTCATGGACTCGTTCTCCGAGACCAATTTCTTCTCCTTGCGCTCCTGCAGGCGGTGCTACAGGCAGATCGACTGGTTCTCGATCTCGAGTCGCGCAATGTGCTCGAGATTGTAGCGATCCGCCGCCTCCAGCTGCAGCAGACAGAAACGATACCACACACACACACACACACACACACACTAAACAAAGAGCTACAACTCATGACTGCGTGTTTGCGTACCTTGACTTCGTGCTCGGCGTTCTCGGCGCGATTCAAGAGCTACGAATACACAAAAGAAGCCTCAGTTAGGAGGAATCCGTATATTCGAACTCTCGAAATCAACACCAACTATGGACGTACCTCCATCGCGGTCAACTCGATCTCGGCCCCCATCTCTTCGGTTCGCTGGAGCAGCGATTGGCCGATGAGCGCGGCCAGGTGCGCCTCTTCCTGGGACTCCTCCAGCTCCTTGCTCTTGGACTCGAGGTCGTGCTTCAGCACCTCCATCTGCGTGAGCTTCTGCAGCTGCTGCAGCTCCAGGTTGCCCGCCGCGACGATCGTCTGCGACCGGCGGTGGTACCCGCGCGTGCTGCGCTTGAGCAGCACGGCGTGCGAGCAGTCCACGCTGCTGCACGGAGCGTTGGCTAAGGATAGCTCTCTGGAGATTCGCGATCCTCTGGGGTTTCAGCCATTTCGCCTCCCCAAATTTTGGCATTCGGAGCCGTTATTTGTTTGCAGCCATTTTCGGGATCCGCGTGATTGGCAGTTACCGACTCAAGCTACTGTAGACGAATGCGAATCAAACGGCAAAAGTCAAGGTCAAGGTCATGCAAATGCAATACGCGGGCAGGCAAAATGCAATCAACACCAACCACCTACCTGTCGTAAAGGAAAACTTGAAGGCTTCTGCTTTTCCACCTTAAATCAGCTATATAAACAAATATTCAAAACACTCCACTTGGTTTGCTCGCTCCCTTGATTCGCTCATTCGCTCACCCCAAACGACGCGACGCTATGAGCTGGCGAGAGAGAGAAACAAGACTTGGGGGGAAATACTACGCTCGCTTCACTACTACACTGCTTTTTTCATCTGCTTCTAATTGTCTTCATAAGTTCATGCTCTTCGTCAGCGACGTGGAGAACGATTCTCGGGGACGCTGGAACATGAGCAGGAGCGGCTTCGGTCCCTTCTGCAAGAGGCGCATCGCGGCGCCAAAGCCCATCTTGCTGATGTTGTTGTTGTTGATGCTCAAGAGCACGTCGCCCACTTCGACGCGGTTCTTCTGCGACTCGCGGGTCACGGCGCCTTCGTTCTTGACGTTGATCACGCGAGGGTAGTAGCTCGTGCTCTCTTGTTTCACGACAATGCCCAACGGACCGTCCTCTTCTTTCCATGTGATGTAGTACAGCGAGTGGTCGACCTTCGGGTTGAGACTGATGCACGACTGGCGCATGAACCGGTCGTCTTCTTGAGGGTTCGAGCCGCGCAGGTCCAAATCGTCCGCCATGTCGTTGTGGCGGAAACGCAAAACTGCGGGTCGCGGTCCGCTCTCCAGGATATCAATCACCTTCTGGAATCGAACGCCCTGGGTAGAGAACTCGTTGATGAAGATCAAGAAGTCCCCGATGCGCACGTTGAACATGCCTGGAAGTCCCTGGTTGCCGTTCGCTTGCATCACGCACGGGTATCCGCTGGCAACATCCGGACGGAAACCAAGACCGAGTGGGACGCCTTCCTTCCACAGCACTTCATAGTCTTCTTCGCCCAGCAGCTCGATCGATCCAGATCGCATGCGGAAGGACTCGGTTGGATTTCTCAAAAAGTGGAGGCGGACTGGCTTCTGCACTTCTTGCAACAGCGACAAGATCCGACGAATGTCGCCCTTCTTCACCTTCACTTTGCCCACGGCGAGCAGCACATCGCCGCGCGAGACTTCGAAAATATCTGCGCAGTTGCTCAGACTCTCGTGCACACGACGCACGATCGGCATGCCCGAGATCGGATCACTCTCAAAGTAGAGGCCCAGCAAACCGCACTCCCACACGATCTCATACTCGTTCTTGATCTGCTTGGGTGGCTCGTACGACTCCAGTCTCTTCTTCGAGTCACGGTAGTGGTTTGGACTGTGGCCACCGTAGCGTCCATCTGGATCGTAGATCTCGTGGTTGAAATCGCTGCCACCACGTTCACTTGGAGGAGCGCTGTGAATCGAGATCAATGGATTCAGACGATCTTTCTGAGAATGGAGGGAGAACGATCCCTCCAGCGAGTCCTCTGTTGTTCGGTCGATCGAGCCAACGTATGACACGTCGTGTTCGAAGCTCAGTGTGTTTGCCGAATACTCGCGACGAACCAACCATCCGCGAACAAACGACTGGATCACCGTGACCGCCTTCACATGCCTCACCAAGCGTCGAGACAGAAAGCCACGAGCAGCAGCTTGCAGCTTGATTGCGCCTCGCTCTCGTTGAATGATGTAGAGATAGCGACGGCGACAGGAAGCGCGGCGCCATGCCGACTGGAGCAAAATCGCAGACTGGCGCTTACGTCTGTAGACGCTGCGAGCCGCGTACCCCAAGCAGTAGCGCTGCAGTGTGATCACAGATTTGTACAATGCCTTCGCTCGAGCAGCCTCCAGTGCGTTGTGGGCTTCTGGGAGACAAAACACCTTGGTCTTGCCAACCTGGAAAGGCGGGTGCTTCGACTCGGTCTGCAACTTGAATTGTGCTATAAACTTCGCCACGAACTCCTGCGCGACTTCCTTGAGCTTACTTGGAGGGATCTTCGACTGCTGCGATAGAATACAGCTGTAGTTTCTGATGAACACTTCGTGCGCAAATCGCACTGGATAGCCACTTCGAGAAATCTTCACCGCTTCCAGCACGCCACTGCACCGAAGTTGCTCCACCACGCGCTTCTTGTCAAAAGCGGTCGAGCTCACTTCGTCGTTCGGTTTGATGCAGCGAACAAAGTGCGGCTCGGTCGCATTCAGGATTTCGAGAAGCGAAGTAAGCTGGCTCTTGAACTGGGCAACCACGGTAGAGGACATGATGCCAGATCGGCGGCGAGTGTCGCTTGATCGATCGTCCGTTTTGCGACCGGAGTTGGTCGGCGACGTGGCAACATTCATAGTCTCAAAAATCGAGCGAACGAAGCCAAACTTGGACGTCTTCAGCAAGTCGATCGCCTCGGTGTGCATGTGATCCTTGTTCTTCTCGCAGAAACCGCTCGATGTGTAGCACACATTGCCAGCGTAATGTTCGATCACGAACTGACCCTTCGCACGCTGCAGTCTCGAGACCGAGAAAGACGATTCCTTCAACAGGCATTCGTAGTACTTGTTCGCGAGTTTCTCGTCGTTTCCTTTCGGAATCAAGCACTGCTCGTCCAAAAGCGAGAAGAGACCCATTTGACGTTTCTCGAGCATCGTCACGCAAATGTCGTTGTTCGGGTAATCCACAAACTGCCACGGGATCTCTTCCGTGACGTACGTCTCCTGCTCCATGCGGAACACGAATCTGCCGAAAAGCTGCTGGAGTTTCTCGTTTGCGTAGTTGATGCACAGCTGCTCCAGACTGTTTTCTTCGAAAATCTCGAAACCGAAGATATCGACCACACCGATGAACTGGCTCCCCCGCTCTTCCTTGTACTCGATCGACTTGTTGATTCGCGCAACCAGCCAGTTGAACAAGTTGGAGTACAGCGTCTTCACAACTGAATCTCGCGTCGATGTCGCTTGGTTCACTGGCAGCTTCATCGTGATGAATTCCGCGCCAGCCTTGATCTGCTTCGTGCACAGCGTGGCGTGCAGCACATCTCGTTCAACGCCAAGGAGCTGGCAAATCGATTCGAGACTGTTGGACGACGAAGCCTCAATGGTCGACGAATCTTTTCCCTTCTCTGACACGAACGAAACGTTGCCCAGGTGCAACACCGCAGACACCACCTTCATGACGTGCAGCTGCTCGTCTTCGTCCATGCCGAGGCTCGTCATCGCGTGCCGGGTCTCCTTGTACGACTCTGCATCGTCCACGCCGTCGAGTCGGATGTAGCACTCCGAGCCGTTTAAATACTTGTACTCGGTCACATCGCGCAATCCGAGTGTGTGGCGATCTTCCTGGGACGCGCCACTGCACATCTCATAGAAGATATGGTAGTTGCGTTCCCCCTTCGCTTGCGAGACGAGACGAACGCGTTCGAGCAAGTACGTCGAGATCTGCGCACCGAGCATCTCGCCCGTCGCAGTGAAACCGAGCTTGATAAACTTGCCGAAACGACTACTGTTGTTGTTGCGGTTCGTACGCGCGTTACCAAAAGCTTCTAGGATCGGGTTCGACTCCAGCACGCGGTCATGGATCGTCGGTTGGCTGCTGGTCGATTTCTGACTGGCCGCTGGTTTCCGGCACGTCGACACGTACGCCAAGTAGTTCATAATTAATTTCGTCGTCTCGGTCTTTCCTGCACCACTCTCGCCACTCACGAGGATCGTCTGGTTCGCCTTGTTGTCGCGCATCACCGAGAGCATCGTGCGGAACGCCTTGTCGGCGACACCGTACACGTGCGGCGCGAGCTGCTTCGCGGCTTCCTTGTCACCGCCGAGCGAGTAGTACTTGGCCTTGATCTCATCCGAGTAGAGGTCGAGTCTGCGGAACGGGTTGTTCGCCACCAAGATCGAGCCTGTGCTCGTGTAGATAAGTCCGTGGAAGAAGCGGTGTCGTAATACCTGCAGGATCGCCGGCTCGTGCAAGTGGACGAGTTTCGTCAGATCTTCGATCGTGTGGTATGCCTCACCCTGGTTACGCGGCAGCACACTCGAAATCGGGACAGGGAGCATGCGGCGCACCGAGCCGCGGCGGTTCAGCCGGCTGTTCCTGCGCTTGCGCGGCGCCGGCATGAAGTCCGCCTCGCCTCCTTGGATCGCGTGTACAACGTCGTCGCCCGTGAGCACCAAGTGGTCGTCCGCGGTCTCTTGTTCGAGCGAGCACTCGACGACGCCCGCCTTCTCATCCACCGAGATCACGGCGGCTTCGCGCCAGATGTCGTCCTCGAGCACCCACACCGCCGCACCGACCTCCATGGTTGTTCTTTTGTCTGTTGTTCGCTCACGCGCCTGTCACGTACGTCGGCCTGTGTGAATCTATCTGCTCGCAGGGGAAAAACCTGTCGTTCGTGAGCGTCGCCACCGCCGTCTCCTGCGCTGTGGTCTCCGTCGGTCTGTCGGATCAGTCAGTCGCGCGGTCAGCCGGTCGTCGCAGGTCACACTCACTCACTCTCTCGCTCTCAATGCGCTGCTTGGCCTGCTGCTTCCTACTGCCGCCCGCTTGCTTCCCTTCCTTCCTTCGCTCAGCCGTCTAATCGAGAGAGAGTGCGAACAAGCGAAAGAAAGACAGAGCGAGCAGGCAGGCAGGTTTTGAAACCGAACAAGGGCAGGGGTGTGTGTCGAGGGACGACCATCACTCCTTTAATGCTCCTCACTTTGTCCCCATAAAATGGGTGAGAATGAGGTTTTTTCCTCCCGCTTGTTTTCTCGCCATTTTGCACTCACTGAGCACTGCCCGATACAAAGACCAAGTATAAGAACCAACACTACAAGCGTTCTTGTGCTTGGTCTTTGTATGCTCGCGGTTTTTGAATGTTCCTTTCTGTTGTGGCATTGTGCGGATTGCGCAGGAAAAACCTCAAAACATTCAGCCGAGAATGGCACGGGGTAGGGCAAAAGGGTGGAGAAAAAGGCCATGTTCCCTCTTTTATTGACAGGTGAGTGAGGGGAAAGCAGGAAAAGCAGGATTGGGGACGATTTTTAAAGAGGTACTTCCGCTGCTTTATTTTCCTGACAGCGATCTTCAGTTGAATTTAACATCGAGCCTGGTGCTTTCTTATGGGTTTACAGAGAGATCTATAGAGAGACCGATCCTCCTGACCAAAGAAGTATCGATTATCATCGACGTCCACGTTTGAATCGCACTTGTCCTTGCTTGGATTGGTTCAGCCTCTTGAAAATATGCTAGTCTGTGTCATTATCCTCAATAAGGGATAGGTTTCTTCGTTTCCATCTGTTTCTGAAGCCAATTTAGGGTGCAATCCATCGAATAATAGCCAAAATATGGATTGACATGACATTTCTGGGTTGATGTTCACGCGCCACCCGCTCCTGCAGAACACCACTGCGCGTGAACATTGATCTGTATGCGACCCCAATCGATCGATCGCATAGAGATGCAGGTTGTTGTGGTGCCCATGCACACAAGCACTCCGATCCAACGACAGACAATTATGGATAGCCAGAGAAGGCATTGCTGAGCCACATTACACCATTACAACAACACACACCACCACAAAACCTCGTGATCTGTTGGTCAAGGACATACGGGAGCCAGATTAAACTTGACGATATCCACCTCAAAAAGAGAGGCGGAATTTACTGTATGACTGTGGGGAGGCGTCCTTCAGAAAAGTACTCTATTGGACTGTGGTGAGGTGTCCTTCAGAAAAAAACTCTACTGGAACTTCGCGCAACACGGAATACAGAACGCGATTTCACCACCGACATTCAACCCATCTTTCGGAGGGAATGATCGAAATCGAGCGAAAGACTTAGAATCAAACGCCTCTTGTATCCTTCGTGGGATCTTTCTCCAGCGCAGAGAAAAGGCTCTCATACCGTGGTAAACTGTGGCTCGCTCCTGGCATTCTCTATCGAAATATAACAGCGAGACTTTGAGTCAAAATGCGCTTTCAGTCCAACAGCACTTCTTGTAGAGCCATTTGAGAGCAACGCACGCAACACCATTTCTGTCACTTTCTGTTTGCCCCTTGACCTTCACAGCCTCCGCTTTTGTCACATTTTTGCGTTCTGGGAACAACCGAATGACCCATCTTGGGTATTTTGGGGCATTTCTCCGTTTGCGCTGATTGGCTAAAACTAGTCTACAGGTTATAGATCCAGCGCATACAGTACGTTCCCCACATCTTTTTGCACTCTGCAACAACTTTGATTGACAAGCCACACAAACCAGGAAGCAACAATGGCTGGAGCAAATGCGAATGACGCGCGGGAGGAGACCCACGGCGAGTACCTGACGCGCTTCTGGCGCGCGCACGCCTCGGCGTTCATGCGCTGGTTCCTCGCGCTGCCGTACGCCGGCCAGGTGTCGCTGCTGCGCAACGCGTGCCCGGACATCCCGGCGCAGTACGACCTGAACGCCGAGCGACCGCAGGCGGCGCAGTTCCTCACGCCGGACCTGACGCTCAAGGCGCTCTTGGAAGAGAATGGCAAGGTGTTCCTGCGCATGGTGAACGCGCGCGCGAGCCGCTCGGACGACTGCACTCGCCAAGACCTGATGTACCTGCGCGCGCTGCGAGCCGAGAGCAAGATGCCGACGTTCTCGGGCGAGGCGTTCCGCCACGTGTCGCTCGCGTTCATCGACCCGCTGGACCCGGAGCAGAACGTGCAGTCGCTGCTGCCGTCGGCGTCGCAGGAGATCCTCGACGAGAAGAAGGCGCTGATCGCACAGGGCAAGCTGATCGAAGCGGACGTGTGGCTCACGCTGCAGATGCGCCAGCAGGTGATCTACGCGATGCTCACGAACGTCGCGCACACGTTCGAGACGATGTTTTTGAACCAGGTGATGGTCGGCGAAGTGTCTGCGGCCGAGGTCGGCTGCCGCTTCTGCGGCTCGTCGACGCGCAAGGAGAGCAGCAGCAGTGATGGCGCGACGGGCTTGCTGCGCTGCGCGTGCGAGGCGGCGTACTACTGCTGCAAGGAGCACCAGGTGGAGGACTGGAGCAACCACAAGTCGAGCTGCAAGACGATCCGAAAAGAAATGGGCAAGGCGGCTGCTGCTGCTGGTGATGATGCTACTGCTACTGCCGAATAGGAAGCGGTCGACTGAATCAAATAGAACACAAGGCAGATTCGCCATGTGCTTAAGCTTTTGGCGTCTGCTTTCGTGCATCAAGCTCGCGAGCAATACACTTTCAACCGTGTCGCTCCAGCGACAGACTTCTGATGAGCTATGTGAGTAAAATTTCCAGAGCACACTTGGCAGATCAAAGTCAAGCTGATCAAAGTCGAGAAAACTCTGTGGCCCGTTTGCTTGAGCAATGAGATCTACGAGTCGACCGAGCAAGGTGGTCGATCGTTCGTGGAAGTGGGCAAGCAGCTCAATGGACAGCGGCGTCAAGATTTATCTTTCGAGCTTCATGCACTTCATATCGCAGACAACATTGGGCATTGTCGCGAAGCAGGAGAGGCACGAGCTATTATACTACTACCGGTACTCTCGGGCGATCAACAACGCCACGAACGAAGGCGTCGTGACGTGCGAGTAGCAGAAGAACCGCGCGAAGTGGTCGACGTGCTCTTGAGCATCAGAATGCTCAACGACAACGACAACAACATCAGCAGCATGGGCTTTAGGCGGAAACCTTTTCCCCACGTCGCTGACCAAAGCACAAACTCATGAATGAAGGCAGGGAGAAGCATGCAGTGACGGTAAAGTGTGGTCCAATGTCGCTTCAATATCGGATAGCCTTACACCTTGAACTGTGAATAGTTATCAGAAGGAGGAGTGTATTGAATCGCAAAGCACCACCAATTCTCCCCATCGCTTGAATAATCAGGAGCATGAAGTGAAGCGGCTCTTTGTCCCAGAGATTACACACATGCGTGGTTGTCTCCGTTGATGATATGGAACTAAAGTCAGCGAACGGAAGAAGTCGGCGGGGTGTGTCTGGTCTTGGGGGGACTGGGGACTTGATGATGAAGTGTCGAAGGACGATGGCACTGGGCCAGTTGTGGGGATCCCGTAGCTTCGGGTGGGTGGCTTAACAGTTCACCAATGCGACCCTCAAGGATTCTTCGTTGTTTGGAGCAAATGGCACTTTGTTGTTAGCTTGACTGGCCTCTGTCAAGCACATCGATGAACAAGTGAACGGTCTAAAGAGAGCTGGTAGATGGTAAAACAGTAAATAATCACGTCATGTTGTGGTGGTGGTAGTAGTGTACCAAGCGTATTGCACAAGAGGCAGGAGATGGCTCGCATGATTTCAAAGCACTTCGTTGCAGTACTCCCTACATGAGTCTGGTGATGGTCTGGTGCAGGACACAGAGAGCTACCGCTGGCTTTCTTGTCCTGTTGTTTGCTGGTTGGTGGTTCCTAGTTATCTATCTCTATCTATCTATCTATCTATGTGGGCTAGGACTGCTGACGCTCTCGCCGTGGTGGATCTGTCTGCCTGGCTGGCTGCTTACAGCGAGAACGTGTTGCGGTCCGAGTCGTAGTCGCAGTCGCTCTCGGCGATCGACTCGAGGTGCTTGTGGCGCTTGCCGTGCACGTGGTTGAGCTCGCGTCGCTTCTGCTGGCGCATGAGGAACTCGCCGAAGACCTCGTACCACGTGTTGGCCTGCTCCTCGCTCTGCGCCGATAGATAGAGCGCGCGGCCGCTCATGAGCCGCACGCAGAGCCCGTGCTTCTTGCCGTCGTAGTAGGACACGTCCACGATGAGCTCCGAGCACAGCACCTTGGCGTGCTCGCGGCTGTCCTTGCGGCACGAGAGGCAGCCGTTCTGGAACACAAAGTAGCGGCGCCGCCACGTCTTGATGCGCTCGCCACGCTTCGCGAGGTACCCCGCCGCGTAGTCGTCGAGCGCGACCACGCTGTCGTCTCTCCTGTAGACGGTCATTGTGCCTGTGTGTGTGTTTGCTGCTTGTTGGCTGTGGTAGACTGGAGCTCTAGAAGGGAGCTCTCGAAGGCTGGAAGGCTGGAAGCTGGCAGCGGATACTCGTTGAGAGTGAGACTGGGAAGTGAGATGTCTGGACAAGTGGGTGGCGGTTGCTTGCGCTGCGGTGGAGCAATTGGAGAGTGGTGTTGGATGAGTCGTCTGTCGGCCCTGGTGATTGCGCGCGACCCCACACACTCACATCGAGTGAATAACAGACAGACAGACAGACACACAGGTGGCTTGACGCACTGACTGGTCGAGCGACTCATCACCAGCACTCACTCAAGCAACCGTCCAACCACTAATGCACCAGCGAATCGGGGATGGCAAGGGTTGCCATTCTGAAGGAACGTCCAGTCCATTTTTCGCAGAAAGGCGGTCCGGAGCTCTTCGATCCGCATCAGATTACACAAGAATATAGATTTATGAGTTTGATTTGATGGATTTTAACGATGTGATTGATGTTGTGGACAGTTTTGATTGAGGTAGTATATTGAATGATAGAGGTCTGCGACGAGATGGGTACAGAACTGTGTCAAGCCAGCGCAGGCGTGTCACTGTGTGCCATTCTCTTCATCAATTCAATGGGTTTACCAGAAGGGACCGACCGTCTCGCCGCAATGTTCCGTGTCCCATTCAATACTCTATGCAGCGTATCAATGACGCTGGAACAGGCACCACACGGCCTTCGTGTGCATGGTGTGGAGATTGTCATTGACATGGATGCACGCAATCCACCAGTCATGGCTGGGCGTGAAAGGCAATAGTGAACCAGCTTCTTTCTGGTCATGGAGCTGTTGGGCCAAAAGACACGGTGTCGAAGCTCAAACCTGCTGGGAATCACAATCGACTCGGCTCATGCCCAGACTCTACGGAGCTGAGTGGTGACGAGGGCTTTCGGATGTTGAAGCAATCAACATCACGCGAGATCTTTTGAGCTTTTCTCCAGGGAGAACGAACGAGCCAGCCCAGAATGCACTGCCTGTCTGGATGGATTGTCATTGAGCACTTGCCATTCGTGGCTGGCAACGAAAGCGAGTGAGTGAGTGAGTGAGTGAGTGAGTGAGTGAGTGAGTGAGTGAGTGAGTGAGTGTGTTCCGTTTGCCTCACGTCAAAATGAGATGTAGGATCCCACTTTGGGATTGCGTGTGTCTGTCATTTGCGGAGCCAAGCTCTCCAGTTCAAACTGGAGTGATGAAGCCGCTCATATCCCACACTCTAGCTTGTTAAACAAGTTGTGGCTCCAGACTCTCGGATACAGCATCAGGGACTTTAAGACCATTCACATTCGCGGCTGAAAACGTTTCAGGTGTTCTGGTGCCTCATCCATTTTTTTCTGGGCGGACTGGAGCAGCTTCGAAACTGCACGATGCCACTTTGGGATTGCATGTTGCTCTGCTCTGCTCTATCATTTGATGGAGCCAAAATGCAATGACGAGGCCACTCATTTCCCACACTCTTGCCTGTGAAACAAAGTTTGGCTGGCTGTCCAGTAACGACACGAGGCATCGATTGAGAAAGGCAGTGTGTGTGTGTGTGTGTGTGGCACTGTACCATTTCGAATATTTGTGGGCTCGTTGCACTGCACCGCATAAAGAATGATCTGGAGTATCATTACATGTATTGAGTGCCTCGCTTGGCGGAAACTATTTCAGTTAGCGTGTGTTGCTGGAGCCACACTTTCTGAAGTGCTGACAAGCCAGAAGCGCCATAACGAGAAGGTCTCATTTCGCGATTGCGTGTTGCTTGCGCTCTCTGTCATTTGAGGGAGCCAAAGGAAGTAACGAAGCCAATCGAAGCGGATCAAAATCCCACACTCTAGCCTGTTAAAAAATTGTGTTTGTCTGGACGTTGAGCACGATGCAACGAGAAGCCACAAACACCAAAATTGTGTGGCGGCATTGTCATTCCGAATGCAGGTGTTAACTCGTTGCATCCGCCCAAGCTGGTTGAAAATTGCCGACGCTCTCTCTCTCTCTCTCTCTTGTTGAGATGAAGTGACGAGGCCAGTCGAAGCTGATCGTAATCTCACGCTCCAGCAATGAACAACAGTGTCGTGTGGGGCTTTTTCCATTTGAAGCTTTGTTAACTGGTTCCCAAGTGGCACGCAGTTTCGTTTTGAGCCGCCGAGCCTGTATCCGAGCCGAGCCGAGCCGATTCGCTCACTTTAAGAATAGCTGCTGTCACAATCTAGAGCTAAAATGGAGGCGGTGACGCAGCATCAGGTGAGCCACTTATTCGCCACTGACTGCATGCCGAGTAACCATGTTACAAATAATACATGATTTCGATTTGATTTGAAAAACTCGATTACCGGTCTGTTTTAGAATAGAATAAAGGAAGCGACTGTTGAGAGAAGCTGTGGTATCCGGCACAAAATCTGTATCGTTTAGGGTCATTTTTGAGGAGTGAGAAAGCATTCGAGGCTCGAAGTCGCTGGCCCTCCGCTGGAGCTTAGGGATTTCACACACATCAACGTACTCGCACCGAATGTGCGATTTGGGTACATGTTGATGGTGGTCGCGCCGGCAGGCGCTTAAGAGTACCCGTGGCGTTTCAAAACCTTCTCGCAGGGAGTGGCAAGCGCGTTGAATAGATTGGTTTAGGGTGAAGAAAAAACCATTTTGTCTAATTTTTATGGGGATATGTAGAGCAAAATGTATACAATTTGTATATCCAGTTTGTCACAGCAGGAAATGCGTCGAATAAATGATTTTGTCTTGGCAATCGAATTTTGTGTACTTCACACAAAAAATACGACCAGATCTTTTCGCTTCTTTTCTGATTTCCCACAGAAAGAAACGAGCGCTTCAAGACGCAGAGGCGAGCGAAAGCATCGTGACGTGACGCCACCGACTGCCTCTGCTGAGCTCCAGAGCCCCATATCTGCAAAGCGAGCGCCATTGCAAGAACCGCCGACTTGAAGCAAAAGATGCCCACGCAGAAGCCCGCGCCGCGCGTGCGCCAAGCGACCCACGCCGGCTCCTGGTACTCGCACGAAGAGCACGCGCTTGACACAGAGCTGACCGGTGCGCTGAATATAAAATCAGATGATATTACCCATTGAGAATGGTTGTTGTGCTGACTATGTGCATGCGCGTGTGTGTGTGTGTTTGTGTGTTTGTGAACAGAGTGGCTGCGATCTGCGTCGGAATCGAATGTGCATGGCGAGCACCAGACGATCCGCGCGATCATCGCGCCGCATGCGGGCTTCCGGTAGGTGGTGGCGATAGGTAAACAATGGTTTGCCCTTTCAATATCTGACTCGCTGGATGTGCGAATGCTGGTGTGGATATTCCGTACGTACAGATACTCGGGTCCGACGGCCGCGCACGCGTATCATCACTTGGAGGCGCTGGAGCGCGTGAAGCGCGTGTTCATCCTTGGTCCCTCACACCATTTCTACCTCCGGTATGTCTTCTTTGGCGGTATTGCTGTGTGTACAGTATGCGTATTGCCATGCATGGACTCTGACCATTTCTCTATGGCATTTGCTTTTAATTTTCCGTGCAGCGGGTGCGCAGTGTCAACTGCAGTCGAGTACGAAACCCCACTCGGGAATATCGAAATCGACAACGAAATCAACGAGCAGCTCATCAACACTGTGAGTGGGTCTCAGAGGCAACCGAGTCTGTTGAATGTACGCGAGTATTGACGTATATGGATCTGTTCCGATGTGTGTTGTGCCGCAGGGTAAATTCGTCACCATGTCGCTGGATGTTGATGAAGACGAGCACAGCATTGAGATGCATCTCCCGTTCATTTTCAAGGCACAGTGAGCGCATGACGACATATTGTTAGTGTAAACATTTCGATACGTTCATATTGCTGACGCTGTGTTCTCCGTAAAAGGTGATGAATGGTCGTAAGTTCACGGCGGTGCCGATCCTCGTCGGCAACACGAAAACCAAGATGGACCAGGAGTACGGCAAGTAAGTACGCATTTGCGCCATTAGCCACTAGCAAGTGTGGGTGAAGGTAGCAAAAGAAGCTATTTGTTGGAGCTTTACTGACTGACGGGGGGACGCTGTTTGTCGTTGGCAGGATCTTGGCGCCGTATTTGGAAGACGAGGAGAATCTGTTTGTGATCAGCTCGGATTTCTGCCACTGGGGATCGAGGTGAGCCTTTTGCTAGCTTGTACTTGTACATGTGATGTGTTAGTTGTCATGACCGTATTCTAATTATTTGGTGATACCTAGATTCCGCTACCAACCGCACGACTCGGCCTATGGAGAAATCCACGAATACATCAAGTATCTCGACCACGAAGGCATGAAGGTAGGGGGGACCTTTGCTGCATATGATCTTCTCTATTGATTGAGAAGGGGCTCCGACATTGTACCAGGTTGTTAACATTGTTGTTGATTGTATCAACCAGCTCATTGAGCGCATCGACGCGACGGGCTTTGCGGAATACCTCGAGAAGACGAAGAACACGATCTGCGGCCGCCACCCGATCTCGCTGCTGCTCCACTCGATCCGCGCGTCGGACAAGATCCGCTGCACGTTGAAGTTCGTGCAGTACGCGCAGAGCAGCGCGTGCAAGCACCACGGCGACTCGTCGGTGAGCTACGCCTCGGCGATTGTGTACCACAACCCATAAGCGCGCAACTCGTGCGATTGAGCGCGCACACCCACGCGGAAAAAGCTCACATCGCTTGACATGCAGTGCGGGTGTGTTCTGTGTTTCTGCATGTTGTACAATTTGCATTGAAGGCTGCGTGCCCTGCATGTTATGTGGATAATATACATGTCTGAATAAGCTAAATGAGGCTCATGGAGAGAGCGATCTGATATTCACGTGGTTGTGCGTATTTTTGGCAGGAGAGGATCCGTTTTTGCAACATGTTCCGCGAGTGGCTGACTTGCTGACGGCGGAACGCAAGACTGGAATTTCACAGAGTGGCAACGTTGAGTACCCTCCGCCATCATTTGCTCCACCCCAAGCCCAAGAGATGCTCAAGAGCCACAGAGCGTCGTCGATGTCGTCGTCGGCATCAGTGTCAGCATCCACAAACCCCGCGATCACTTCGACTGTTGGTGGCATGTCGTCAATTGCAATCCATCGGTCGGCCACGTCAACGCTGAGCTTCAGGAACCTAGATGCCGTTCCAACAACTCTGTCTGTGAGGGAGAAGAAAGAGAAGGACCGACCGGCTTGGAAGCGCTTGACTAGGAAAATCTCAAAGACGTTCAGCGGCTCGTCTAAGAAGAACAAAACCGGCATGCTCATGCTGACTGCGCCGCCAGCAGTGAACGAGGACGAGCGCTCGGTATCACAGAAGGGAAGGAGCTCGCAGCAGAGACAGCGACTCCGACGATCGTTCTACCTCGTGTGAGCCTGTCAAAGATTAAGATTAACGCATCGACTCAGGCTCACAATACTAACGCAGAAGACCCAGTCGTTGACTGCGTAATGATTGAAAATGTCGATGAACCAACAGAAGAATCGAATCATAGCAGTGGCGATACCCGAACGCTGTGCTTGTCGTCGAAGCCATCGCCAAGCCTTCTGGACGAACTCATCGACTCGATCCCTGCCGACTTCCCTCTCATTCGGTACATCGCCGAGTGCTTGCTGACGGATCAAGTTCCTCCGCCAATTTCATCAACAGTATCACCAGATGCCAATGGTCATGAGGAGCAACAGCAGCGCACAAAAGATGTCGAGTCGCAGTTGTTCTTCAAGTGTCTGGAGCTGGGAAAATGGAGTCTGGCGCAGACGCTCGCCGAGAAAATGCAGCGACGAGTCGCGTTTCAGCACCAGCACCACCACCGACAACGAAAATCAGACGGTCGTAGCAGCAGCGACGCTTCGGAAGAGCACTCAGAGCGAATACATTTCAGTTCTTCAGCGATTACAGAGGAGGAAGTACTGGACGCGCATGATGTGATCCTGAACTTCCTGGATACTTATTCTTCTTGACGAACGAACGCTCTCCGATTTATTCTAACAAAAAGCAAAAGAGATACTACTACAAACCTGTACAACTTGCGAACTTCGCGCTTAGTCTCGCTTTGGACCAAACGCCTTCACAAAAATCTCTTGCACTTGCTCTTTGTTGCGCTTGGACAAGCCGACCGCACACGCCGCGAGGCTCTCGCGACCGATGAAGTCAATCGGCAGCTTCTTGTTGACCACCTTCTCCAAGTGCGCCTTGGCGTAAGTCCACGCACCCTGGTTCAGCGGCTCTTCCTGCACGTACACGACCTTCTTGACGTTCTCGTATTTCGCCATCTCGTCAGCGACTTGCTGGAACGGGAACGGTGCGAGCTCTTCCAAGCGGATGATCGCGATCTCTTCTGGGTTCTCTGAGCGACTCTCACGCTCCTTCACCAAGTCGTAGTAGAACTTACCCGAGCAGAAGTACACCCTCTTCACGTTCGAAGCGTTCGAGATCGACGCGTCGCCAAACACTGGCTGGAACTGCGTCTCTGGGCCGAGATCCTGGAGAGACGACGTCGCATCCGACAAGCGCAGCAAGGTTTTTGGCGCCATCACCACGACAGGTTTGCGGAACGAGCGCTGCTGCTGGCGACGAAGCAGGTGGAAGTAGTTCGCTGGCGTCGTCGGGTTCACAACAATGATGTTCGTGTCGTGCTGGTAGTCCTTCCAGTCCACGTGCTTCTTGGAAGCATACAAAGGCACGAGCGCTGGGGTGTCAACAAGCTGCAAGAAGCGCTCGACGCGTCCACTCGAGTGATCTGGACCAGCGCCGTCGTATCCGTGCGGCAGCAAGAGCATAAGACCCGACTGGCGCATCCACTTGGACTCGGCGCATGCGAGGAACTGGTCGATCACGATCTGCGCGCCGTTGAAGAAATCGCCAAACTGCGCTTCCCAGAGCACCAAGTTCTTTGGGTCTTCCCACGAGTAGCCGTACTCGAAGCCCATGACAGCGAGCTCCGACAAGTTGCTGTTGATCACGGTGAACTTTCCCTGCGACTTCGGCAAATGGTGGAATGGGAAGTACAATTCCTCCGTGGCTTGGTCCGTGAACGCAGCGTGGCGCTGGCTGAAAGTGCCACGTCGGCAGTCCTGTCCAGCCAAGCGAACGGAGTGACCGTCGCGCAATAGGCTTCCAAACGCCATCGCTTCCGCCGTCGCCCAGTCGACTCGCACTTCCTCAGGAGAACCCTTGGTCAGCATCTTCTTGCGGGACTCCACGTGCGTGCGCTGCAAACGGTCGTGGGCTTGGATATGGGAAGGCAGATTCACAGACTCGAGACCAATATCCAGGAGTTCGTTCAGTTCCACACCACTTGGCTTGTTCACGTACAAATCTTCGGCTTGAGGCTGTCCAATAGACGACCACTTGCCCTTGAAAGCGTCGATTTCAGTCGGCTTGTAGCCGTCCGAGACGATCTGAAGTTCTTTCTCCAAGTGCGCGTTGAAGCGGTCGACGAGCTTCTGCACGCCCTCTTCCGTGACAAGTCCCGTAGTCTGCAGCTCCTTGCTGTACTTGACTGGGAAGCGACCGGCTTTGCCCACGGCTTCGTACATCTTTGGCTGCGTGAAGCGAGGCTCGTCGACTTCGTTGTGGCCGTGACGACGGTAGCCGACCAGATCAATCACAATGTCCTTCTTGAAGCGGTTGCGGAACTCGACCGCGAGCCGCGCAGCCTGGATCACGTGGTGCACCGACTCGCCGTTCACGTGGATCACCGGCGCTTCAATGCCCTTGGCGATGTCCGACGAATAACGGGTCGATCGGCCGTCCTTGAACGTCGTCGTGAAGCCCACCTGGTTGTTCACGATCAAGTGCACCGAGCCGTCGGTCTTGAAACCTGGCAGCTGCGAGAGCGAGAGTCCCTCCGGCACGCAACCCTGACCGGAGAAGGCAGCATCACCGTGCAGCATGAACGCCATGGCGTTCGACCCCGCGTCGATCTTTGCGCGCGCCTTGCCAGTCGTCACAGCGTTGATGATCTCCAAGTGCGACGGATTGTGCAGCAGCGACACGTGCACTTGCTTGTCGCCGAATCGCTTGTCGACAGACTGCGCAATGTGCGATGTCACGTCGTCGACGCCGTGGAACTCTGGAGGGAACTCCGAGTTGCCCTGCACCTTGTAGAAAAGCTTGTGCGCCGGGTACTCCAAGAGCGACACGAGCATCGCCAAGCGACCGCGGTGCGGCATGCCGATGACCACATCCGAGACGCCAGTGACCGCGGCCGCGTTCAGCACCGTGTTGACAGCTGGGAGCATCGCTTCCGCGCCTTCGCCCGAGTATCGCTTGAACGACGAGAACTTCTTCGCCATGAACGTCTCAAACACGTCCGCCATCAGCATGCTCGTGTACGCATTGCGCAGGTCCGACGGCAGCACTGGGAACGTTTGGTCGAGCGACTCGACCGCCTGCGCGAGCCACGCCTTCTCCTCTGGGGACGATACGTGCTGGAACTCGAAGCCCATCTTACCGCAGTACGTCTGCTGCAAGTGGTCGTAGAGCTGCTTGCCGTTCACCGCGCCAGTCACCGCTTGCGGCAAGACCACCTCACCGCTCGCAGCAGCAGCAGCGGCGACATCGCGGTCGAAGAGCGCCTGGAAGTTCTCTGGCTGCAAGTCGGCCACGCGCTGCTTCTTCTGCAGCTGCAGCGGGTCGAGATCCGCTTCAAGGTGGCCGTACTGGCGGAACGCGTTCACCATCGAGCGCAGCGCGAGCGCCTCGAGCGACGGCGACGACGCAAACGTCGCGCGCTGCAGCAATGAGGACGACGACAAAGTGCTTCGACGGCGCGCCGCGTCCTGGACGACGCGCGCAACGGAGCCCTGGAGACGCAGCATACTGGACTACTTCTCTCTATGGAGACGTAAGGGAGAGAGAGATGAGCGATAAGCGACGGTCGTCACAGCAATCCGGATGTGACGCGTGGGATGGCGATCACTTTGCCGCCGCACCATGAGATTGTGAGCATCATTCCGCATCCGCGAATCCTCCAATCTTGCAGATTGGATCTGGGGATGACAGCAAAGTGACCGCGTAAAAATTCGCGAACCACGTAATTACGCGTTCGTAAAAAGGGAAACCCGCAACTTCAAGTGTGTCGACTGTAGAAAACCTTAGCAGTACGATACCCTGGCTATACGATTACCAATTTACTTGGGTGGTTGGTCTGTTTTGACTGCAACGGTGACCTCGTAATTTGGATAAGTGCTGCCATTTGAACCTTAGCATTTGAGTGAATGTGTGACGACTTGGCACAGACATCTGTTCGTCTACAGCGTCTGCCTTAAAATGGCTCGGTGTCGTCATCATAGCATGTGCTGCCGTCATCTATGCTTGCGCCACCGCCACTGGTGTCCTTGTTGCTGTGCGCGTGGTACGTGGCCAGCAGCGCCATGATCTCTTCGCGCTCGTGCGGCGCGTCGATGTGCGCCAGCAAGTCGTGCGCCAAGTCGGCGTGGTCTTCGTCCAAAAGCAGCTCGATCACTGGGATGTACCCGGTCGCAGGCCGTGCGGCCACAGTGATGATCAGCAGCGTCTGCCACTGCTCGGTCTGCGCGAGCACCTTGAGCAGCGCCCATGAGAACTGCCGAGGGTGCACTTCAAACTGTTCCGCGAGGTTCACCGCCATCGAGAACACGGTCGGGTGGGTCGGGTACAGCGCAAAGAGCTTGTGCAGCGTCTCGATGAGCGAGCTGCCGACGAGGTACTCGACGCCGAGCGCGGACTGCAAGTCGCGCTGGCATTGCAGCAGCGCGGTCATTTCGTCGGTCATCACTTGGGCGAACGAGTCTTTTGAGCGCGAGCCACATGCGTTGGCTCTTGTCGTCATGCTGGTGTTGTTACCTGAAGGTGCTTTTTTGTCAAGCGATAGCTGCAAGAGCTTGGACATCTCCCGCAAGCGCGTGCGTTTCTTCTTCACCCGCGAGGCTTCTTCTCCGTACGCCAGTTTGCCCACGGTATGCGCTGCTTTGGCGTAGTCCTGCTGAAACAGGTAGAGCTGGAATGCGTTCTCTACATTCGAGCGCGCGTGGAGTTGCTGACTCGCGTAGAGTCGAGTAGGGCGAGGGTACTTGGCGAGAATGCGCAAGAACTGGTCGTGATCGCTGTCGTATTTCAGGCTGAGCTGCACAACCGCTTGGTGGATCGCTTCGGACGAGCTCAGCTTGCTCTCGCTCAGTCCTTTCAGGATCGCTTCCTCCTTCGACGCTACTACAGAGCTATCGGTGGTCGTTTGCTGCTGCTGCCTTAAGATCTCTGTAGCTTCTTGCGTTGGCGGGTCTAGCTCGCGATCGACCGGGATCGAAAACGGGAACTCGTCGATGCGGTCGTAGACGACGTCCATCTCGCGCGACCAGTGCGCCAGCATGAAGTTCACGTGCGCGCGGTCCTCCGCCTCCATGTCTCCGTCGTCGCCGGTCGCGCCGTTTCGTCCACCGGCGGGCGATTCCATCACTTTCGCCATCTCCATGCGCGTCACCGCCTGCTTGAGCGTCTGATAGAACGCGAACTTGCTCGAGTACCCGCGGTTGCTGCCATTGTTACTGGAATCGCCACTGTAGCTGAGGTACGCGCTCTTGTTGAACAGCTGCTTGTCGTCGTGGAAGACGCTCCACACAGCGCCCATATCCCTAAGCAGTAATGCTTTGCTGCTCCGTCCAGCACAGCGTTATAACCTCTCAGAGTCAAGATTTGGATCTGCAGGAATGGATCACGAAAAGACACACTTCAATCGAAGGTGGTCCACGTGAATCCATTGATTCTATGTGGCGCACATTAAAGAGGCTTTGGTGCAGTTCGGATCTTGAATAGCCACACAACCGCACAGAAAAATGGTCTCGACAATGTTGATGTCCCCCTTTCATCGTGCTTGGATGAAAGGATATTAAATACTTGGAGCATATTCAGCACAGATAAGCAAGCTGGAATAGCGATGGACTTGGTGTTACTTTATTGATTTGGGTCTTAAATGATGATTCGTGCAGATGGCGATGGGGTGGCTGCGTGCAAGGTGCACATAATAGCGAATGGCGCTGGCGATGGACTAAATCACTGGCGCGGCGCGCAAACTCAAGTCTGCGGACGAGCGTCTGAGCGATTCACGCGCCACTTCGCTCGCCCAATCGGCCTCGAACGCAAAGTCCGCGAGCGACTCGTCCGCTGAAAGCTCCTCGTCATCCGCCAGCTCAGTGGATACCGACGACGCGGTGCGCTTTCCATGTCGCCGATCGCCACCGCGTGCGTGACGGGTGGTTGAAGAAGAAGAACCAGAGGCAGCGCGAGGCGAATCCTTGAGTTCAAGCGGCAGCAGCGCCTCTTCAAAGGGCGGCTGGTCGCTCCACATGAGGTCGTCGTCTTCTTGTTCTTCTCTTGCTTGAATGCCGCCGGCGTCCAACGAGCAGGGCGATGCTAAAGACGACCCCGAGCTGCTGCTGCTATCGCCACCGATGCTTCTTGCACGCGACGACAGCAAGACCGGCGGGAGGTCTTCTTCCGAGATGATGAAGCTCGACGCGTCCGCAAAGAGGTGCGCCGGGTTACACATACTCTTCACTGCATCGATACAGCGCGACATGCGTAGCGTCAGCGGGATTGTCTGCAGACGGATCCAGATCGGCGTTCTGGTGCCATGCACGCGCACCATCATCTGGAGGTCGCTCACCATGAGCGTCCGGTTGCCGTTCTGCGCGCAGTGGCCGCGCATGTAGTCCTCGAGCTTCTCGATGTCATGCGGCGCGAGAAACTGGCAGAGGTTGCGGCCATAGAGATCTTGGACGTCCACGTCGGGAGAGCTCGAGAAGCAGCGCGCCGACTCGGAAGTCGCGAAGATGAACTCGCCCGTGGGCAGGCAGTACGCGACGCGCTTGCCGTGCGGGGCTTGGTTGAGTTCGAGCAGCGTCACGGTGCCAAGGTCCATCGTTGCTGGTTGGTGCTGATTGCTGATGTCGACGGCGTCAGATGCGCTGTTGACTGGGGAGAACGGGTACTGGCTCGCGCTTGCTGTTGATGCTGTGGTGCGGCGTCGTGGCTCGTCGATGCGAGCGTTTGGGGGCTTTTCCTGGGATAGTCCAGTCTCTCTTTTGTGTTGTGGCCAAATGTGCTCTTGCGGCGATTGATTGATGTCTGGGACTGGGAGGATTGCACCAGAATGAACAGAAATAAAACAAACACGCAGGTGTGTGGCTTTTTCTGTGACGTGGCGGGTGGAGTGTGAGTCGAGTGGGTTGGGTGTGTTGCGCACTCGGCCTCAGATCCGCTAATGACAGAGCTCATTTGAGACAAACCCCAACTGCAAAAAGGTGTCTGGTCAACGGGAAGCTGTTTATTTTTGAGTTTGCTGCAACAAGCAACTTGCGTGCTTGTCAAAACTGGCTTTTGTTTGAGCAATGGAAGACAGTGTTCGATATTTTCTGGATTTGTTACTCTTGTATTGATTGGAAGAGTGGTGCTTGGATCCGACAGCGAATGGATGCAATAATGTAATGGTTCGGGCGTAAAGAAAGTGTCGAGACCCAAATTCATTCGACGGAACGTTTTCCACGTTGAAGCAGCAGCAGCAGCAGCAGCCTGACTTTTTGCTGTCAGCGATTGTTGATAAACTACCGCAGCACGCATGGGTGAGTATGACACCAATCGACTGACTGACTTGCTGAGTTGCTTGTTCGTTCGAATGATCGGATGGTGGTGGTGATAGTTTGCTAACTGACCGGTCGGTTTTCTTCAGAATGCGCTCTTTCGCAATTCTTCACCTTTCACTTGACACGCGCACGCACAACACACGCATGATGATGAAAATAAGATCTTGAGGAGACCCTCGGTGTGTGTGTGAGAAAGGGGAGCGGCGGTTGATGTGCCCAACTCCACTTCCCATGCAAACGTCAGCTGTACCGTATTTAGGGTACTTGTACCATATACACCGGTACAGCGTACCGTTCTACTAGATACATCGTACCACTAGTGTACCAGTGATTCGTTGTGCAGCTTCCTTGCACTCCTCCGTTTCCTTTCATCATCTTCGCTGGCGCCATCGTGATGGCGAAGGATCATGCGCAGGAAGACGCGGCGGTTGTCGCCGTCCCAGAGGACGACCGCGAGTACCGCGTGGTCGTTGGACAATCGCTGATTGGTGGAGAAGGCAATGCACGTGGTGGTGCCGGTGGCGATGCCGACGGCGACAGCGTTGACGCTCAGCAGCAACAGCAGCTACTCGACACGTCGGAGAACAACGGTGCGAGCGCGATGATGATGGCGCTTCGACAGCAGCAACCGCCACATAAGAAGGTCAGAACAGCCACTGGATCTGCTACGCCGACTTCGAGATTTAGTACTGGTGGCGAGTACGACGACGGCGCGAGCGAGATGTGCGTGTCGTTTCGCTATGAGTTCCAGCCGGCGTCGGTCGACAAGAGCATGCCCGGACTCGTCACAATGGACGAATCCAACGGACTGCAAGTGCTGATGGGCAACTCGACCGGCGCACCCGGCGGCATCCTGTTTAAGGGCAAAGCGATCGAGAACAAGGAGATCGACTGTTTGCTGATCTTCGATGGCACGTGCTTTCGGTTGGAGAAGTGTCCGGTTTCGTATACGCAACTGCGACACGTGCGTGCGCCGCCGCCGCCAACGCGCCGCCAAGTCAAAGTCGTATCCGAAGCGACGGGTTCAGCTGCAGCTGCGAGTGTTTCTTCTATCTCTTCATCAGCAGCGGTATCTACGAATACTGCCGATGCTACGGGTCCGGCTGAATCGCCAACGAAGGCCGCAGCGCCGTTGGCTCCTGGGACGACTACTGGTGGAAGAGGACGGGGGCGAGGACGAGGAAGAGGGCGGGGGCGAGGTCGCGGCGGAGGAAGGATCACTGCTGCTACTCCGAAGGCGAAAGCGCCTGCGCCACCACGAGCCACAAAAATGTCCAGCAAACCAGCAGCAACCACTGGAAAGGGATCTCCTACGCGTCAGTCTCAGAGAGCCACTGGGAAATCTGCAGCGACTGCCGCGGCGAATACAGCAAAGTAACGCCAATGCTAGTAGATACTATCCAAGTCACCAACGTGTGAGCTTGCATCGCAAAGGTTTTTTTCGCCACCCAGTCATTATTGACCGAGATTTGGTTGGCATGAAGTCGAACACCAATGCCAATGTCGATGCTCTTAGTGTGGGACACCTTAATTAGACCATTTAGGCAACTGAAGAGCAGCATAACGATTCCCATAACGTGGACAACCTTAAAACAGGCTAGTCTCAAAGATGCAAAGATGCTCTGTGAAAAGTCACCTGAGAACAAAACCCAACAAAAAACCTTTGGTTTTGGCCGCTCAGGGGAGCATTTCCGGCTTACAAACTTAAAGTGAACAAGCTGAGGGGCACCAAAAGTGTGGGGTCGACTTGTGCAACAATTGTTCTTTCTTCGCCTGCTTGTTGCTTTTGTGGCGTTCTCCTTTGCGTCAGCACATTGAAGAAGAAACAGCAGCAACGCAAAGCGCAAGGCGGTCCACACACACTTGCGCGCACACACAACCAGCGCAGCGCAACTCACGAGACACCAGCAAGCAAACAACAAACAAGCAGCTATGGGCTCCATGAACCGCCGCCGTGAGACCGACGTGATGAAGCTGTACGTTTGCATGGGATATCATATCATGGTGACACGCTCTGTGTGGCTGTAAGCTGCTGGATAGTTAGGTGTATCGTCGATTGACAATGCACTTGCGCTTGTGTGTGTGGACGCGCAGGATGATGAGCGACTATGAGGTGCAGCTCACGGACGAGTCCAAGACGAGCGACTTCCACGTCAAGTTCCACGGACCCAAGGATTGTAAGGCGTTTGCTGTTGTTTGTTGGAGCTGCTGAGAGTAGCGATTTCTCTGTGTGTGCGTCTGACAATAGGAGTGAACTGACCACGTTTCTTGTTTGTGCTCAATAGCTCCGTATGAAGGCGGGTCCTGGAAGATCCACGTGTCGCTTCCAAAGGAATACCCGTTCAAGTCGCCATCGATCGGCTTTGTCAACCGCATCTACCACCCGAACGTCGATGACATGTGCGCTTTTGTGTGGCTGGAGGATTGTGTTTCTGACCATGAGTGTGCTGGTCTGACGCCAAATGTGTTCTTTGATTTGTCTTTTGCGCATACCAGGTCGGGATCTGTTTGTTTGGACGTGATCAACCAGACATGGAGCCCAATGTTTGGTACGTTGTCTATGTGAAGAAACCTGTCGTTGTGTGGTTTAAAGTGTGGTCGTTCTCACATCAGGTTCTTGTTTTGTCGTAGAACTGCTGAACGTGTTTGACGTGTTCATCCCGCAATTGCTGCGCTACCCGAACCCGAGTGACCCGCTGAATGGCGAAGCCGCGTCGTTGCTCATGAAAGACGCCGAGTTGTACAACAACAAAGTGCGAGGTGAGTTGCAGGCTTTCTGGTGTATCTCAAGGCGGGCTACTTACTGACTGTGTTCGCTATTGCTGCTGCTCTGCAGAATACGTTCGCACGTACGCGTCGCAGCACATTGACATGGGCACGGACGACGACGACAGCGACGTGAGCGACATGAGCGACATTGAGTGAAGCGGCGCTCACTGATTGCTCAAAATCGCTACAGAACTAGACTTTGTGTCTTTTCGATGACCTCGATGGTCCAAGCTCTGACAGCTATCAGTTGTAGCGACGAGGGCCATTCTGCATGTGCTTTCATGTGTTTTAAAGTCTTTTTCCTGCTCAGCGCTGTCATTGTAGCATTGGAAAGAAGAAAAATATATATCGTCGTTTGAGTGCTTGCATTCATTGTTTGTAGTCACTCTGGTGACTGAAGATGGCTACACTGATAATGGCATGAAGCCATTTTCAAGAAGTACGTATTGTGCGCATCACGCTTTCTGGATGAGCATTTGTAGCTCTTCGTTTTTGCTTCCCTGCTTCTTGAAGGACTCTTATAGCCACACGATAGAGACTGGTGGTTGCTCGGGCATTTCTTCTTGGCTGGATAGTATTTTTTTACTTGGACATGAAGTTGGAGGCATCTGCGTGTTGCTGGATGTAGTGCTTGTTTCTGCGCAGCCGGTCGCTCATATCGCCGCTACCTTCGCCCATGTACGCGGCGTCGTGCATCTCTCTGTTTCATGGATCCATCCACACAGAGCACGATGAGTTAGTCAGTCTTCATTCATTTCATACAAACCAAACTCTTCATTTCGGGGAGAAATGATATATTACGTACTTGAGGAAATGCGGGTTCTTGTTCGCCTTGAGTTCGTCGTCGTCCAGCTCGTTGCTCTTCAAAGCCGCGCGTTTCGCGATGTACTCTTCCCGCTGCCTCGCGTCTTCGACCATCTGCGCCGCCATTTTCCGCTTCTCTTCGTCCGTGAGTTGCGCTGCGGCACTGAAAGATGATTTCGAGAGCTTCTGCTTGCGCTCTTCGTCCTCTTTTCGACGCTTCTCGCGAGCGATCTCCAGATATTTGGAGTTTGGACCGAGCGTCGTCGTGTCAATGTCTTTGCACTCCACCTATTTAATTACACAGATACAAGAAAGACAACACGCTGGTCAGCAAGAGAGTTAAGCTAGCACCGCGCCACACAAACACACGTAAACTCACCGCTCCGTCACGACTGATCAGTCCGTATTTTCCGCCGGCGTCTGGGAGTTTCTTGCGTTCACCACCAGTACTGGTGCTGCTGTCTTTTGGACGAGCATCGTCGCGTCTGCGCGAACTGTCTCCACCGCGATGACCTTCACGCTTTTCCGATCGTCGGCTGCGATCACGGCCATAATCATCGTCATCAGTTCTTCGCGGTCGTCGCTCTGAGCTACGACTGCGTCGTCTTCTGTTCGCTTCGTAGCTTGGACTACGGTTTCTTCGGCCTCTGTCTGCTTCACGACTTGGACTGCGAGCTCTCGGCCGATCATTGCGAGAGCGATCGTTTCTTGCGGATGACGATCGTGGAGGCGGGGAGCTCTTTCGGCGATCGTCTCTGTCGTCTCGGTCATCACGGCGAGCGCGAGAAGGAGTAGGAGTTCTACTGCGGCGAACGGAAGAGTCTCGCTTGGAGCTTTCTCTTTCTCGTTCACGACGAGATTCATCCTGTCGTTCCTTGCGTGGGCTCAGACTGCGACTGACACTGCACCGGTCACGACCATGAGCGCGTGCATCACTAGGACGCTGCTGCTGATCATCTCTGCTTCTGCTTCTTCTCGAGCGACC
Organism: Globisporangium sylvaticum; assembly: GCA_023334975.1. Lineage (NCBI taxonomy): Eukaryota > Oomycota > Peronosporomycetes > Pythiales > Pythiaceae > Globisporangium > Globisporangium sylvaticum. The sequence continues at coordinate 28,077 of JAADVK010000058.1, forward strand.
GTAGCTTCTGCTTCTGTTGCGACCACGAGAGCGATCTGCGGTGGCAGCAGGGTGGCGGTGGCTGCGTGGACTCGAGCGATCTCTCCCACGTCTTTCAGGTGTGGCTGCTTCCTCATTCCGACCTCGTCCACGGCTTCGGTCTCTACCCACACGGTACGAATCACTGTCGCGACGGCGCTGAGCAGGCGAGCTAGATCGACCACGCGATCGCCCGCGAGGCTTCTCCTCTTCTTCAAAGCGATCGGTCTCAAACTCTCGGGTAGAACTCTTCCTCTTCAGCTTGTCTCTGGCATCCGAGTCATCGTCACTGGACAGCGACGCGCTGCGGTCGCGCTTTCTTTTTCTTTCTCCCTTGGCGCGCTTCTTCTCCTTCTTCTTCTCCTTCTTGGCCTTCTTCTTCGCTCTCTTCTCGCTCAGGATCTTGTCCACGTTCGCCTTGATCTTGCCCATTTTCACAGGGTTCTTCAGCACGCTCTCGTGCGCTGCTTGCTGACGCTTGCTATAGCACAGCAGTAACAGTACACATAAAGTTAGTCATCAATATTCAATAACAAAAGAAAATGCAAGCTCTCTCATGTGTATCTCATGAAGATCTACATAGAGAACGTACCGAATGAGCATCATCGGGTCCTCATTCAGCCGCGAGAACGCGTCGTTCGCGGGCAACGCGCTCTTCGAGAGCGCCAGCGACCCGTACTTCGAGGTGCCGAGCTTCTTGAGATCCGAGTCCGCAGTGTCGGGCTTGTACTCCTTGCCCAGCAAATACTCCTCCGCCGTGTTCCCGCTCTGCGCCATCGGCCCTTCGTAGAGCCAATCGACGCGCTCCAGCGCCGCCGACTTGTTGCCGTTAGCGGCCTGCAGCTGGCGGAGCTCCTGCAGCTGGCGCTCCTCCTCGATGTTCTTGCGCAGCTCCGCTAGTTTCTTCTCCTCGGCGTCGTGCTTCTGCTCGGCGATCCATACTTTCTCCACATTCTGCAAGAATGAACAAACACAAAGAGCCATGTAAATGTCAGCAGGGCGTGGCAACAACAACAAGAGTGTGGCTGTAAAAGCAAGCAGCACGCACGCGCAGGTTGGCTGTGTGCCAGCTCTTCTTGGCCAGGAACGCGAGCGACATCTTCGCTCTCTCTCTCTCTTGGTCGCGTCTGCTGCCTGTTTGGCTGTCTTCGCTTCCCGCACTCTTTGTTGCCCACAAAGAAAGAGAGACAGGAGTAAAAACGAACTTTATTGAAAGTATACTGTAAATGTCGTACTTTAGTGAATGAGTTTAGTCAAATACCCTAGAGTCTAAGTTGTTTACCGATTCGTCACGGACAGGGTATTTGGATTGAGAGAGTTTATCGTGCTGTGCAGTTGTGAAACTACTCGACGTCCAAACATAAAGGCTACATTGACTTGTGAATTTACCCTATGGGTATTGAACTCGGATCCTCAAACGACGCGCAGAGAGTACTCATGTCAAGAGCAGCGGCGGGTGGCATTGTCTCCCATACAACAGGTTCGCCAGCCCCAAGTCATTTGCATACCATGCGCATTTCTCTTCCCTGCACGCTATCTTAGCGTATCGGTACGAAACTAACTACATGTGTCTTGTGCAGCTTCGAGTTTTGTATTCGCAGATCAGAAACGTCATGTATCACTAGAGGTGCGGTCATACAGTTACTGAAGACCGATCTCGCTCGTTCACACTGACGCTAACACGACGATGCCATTTATTCATATTCTTGTGTAGCGCCATCCACACAGTCTATTTGGTCGCAAGATTGAGCTCACGCAGGTACACAAGTACTCCTCTTCATCGTTTACATTGCACATGAGGATGAACAGGGCTGAACAAACTGATTCATTCTGTCTTAATTGAATGCCGCACACACACACACACACACACATAGAAACTCATCCTTGTTCCAGAAGAGAACGAGCGCGAGCACTTCCAGGTTCGGAAGAGCATCATCAAGTCGCTCCCGCACAAGCGCAAGCTCCAGGGCGACACAAGCAGCAAACAAAGTCAACGAGCGCAAGAGCGACCAAAGCGCTCAGCGTCAGCCAACCTGAGCCAGAGACAAACACCAAGTCCCACAGACTCTTTTCCCGAAACCATTGAGCCCAAAGAACGTGCTACCGGTACACACCTGACTGAAGAGAAAAGTCCATCGCGAGAGCATAGAACGCAGGCTGTCCGAGATTCATTGGCGAAAGTGGAGGAAGTTCGCCACAAAACTGTGCAACACCCGCCAAGAATCGTCACCAATACCGACAATTTTCAAGACATGTCGGCGTCCAGACAGATAATGGCATCGCCTGCTACTATGCCAAACTACGATGCGCTCATAGTTGGAGCTTCTACGACCATAACCAAGCGCACAAGACCAAACTCCAGCCACAGTGAAATCAACCGCATGATGACTGGGAACCCAACAGATCTGCAGCTGTTGGCCCTGCGGTCTGAAGAAAAGGACAACACAACCAGAGCAGCGAACAAATCGTTCTACATCGCGTTTCATGAGCACTCGACACTTGGGCACTCGATGATGAGCCAACGCCACCATCAAAAGAGCGAAAGCACGCCAACCAGCCATTTCCACGCGAGCTCAGCGACTCTCAACAGCAACAAGACGCTGTGGAGGGAGGTGGACGAATCGATTGAGCACATTTCCGAGGATCCATTCACGGATTTCGTGCAGTTGAAGCTTCTTCACAGAAGCGGCGAGACCAGCAAACGGCAGAAGCTGCTCGCGCGAGAACGCGTGCTGGCTGCTGCCTCGAGCTTCGAGAGCGTGAGCACAAGGAACGAGAGCGGTTTGGCGCGGTGCAGCGTAAGAAGAAGCACGTGGAGCAGCTATCAGAGGCAATCCGATTGCGGAACAAAAACACTTCTCGAAGAGCGAGCCAAACTACGAGGCGATCGACAATTCAACTGGAGCTACAGCAACACAACGACTTGATGACCAGTCCATCGAACCAAAGAGGAAGCCACCGGTGCCGCGACAGCGCGGTCGCCGGAAGGAGCAATCGCAACCAAGAACGACCGACTTCGAGAGATGACCGACGCGATAACGCTGCAGATGGCCCAGCGAAGTGCGAGTCCTCGAACCGCTGCATCAGAGGTGAGGAGAACAGCAAAGAAGGAGAAACCTAGAAATCAACATCCTGGTTCGGTGTCAAGCTCCATCCTGTCGGGAGACTCGAGCGAGTTTGCACAGAAGGAGAGTGTGCACCAGTCTATTGGCGAAGAGAGCCACGAGAGTCATGAAAGCCGTGAGAGTCGTGAGGTGGGAAACTCGACTCCACTTCCAGATTCCTCCCGAGAAGTAGCAGTGGCGGTACTCCCAGCACCCGGCCGAGACACGGAAGAAGAACGAAAGCCTTTGCCAAAGCGACCACGAAGCACTCGAAAGGCAAGCCGACCTGTCAGAAACGAAGAACCAGAACCGAATCCCGTGGAGATAAAGGAGAAAACAGAGCGACGAGAGCTCGCGAGGGAGTACATGGAGCTCCAAAAGCAGAGTCGGAAAATGCGCAATGTGAAGGAGAAGCAGCGACGAGCACTAGAAACGCAGAGGCGTAGACTCCAGCTGGAGGTATGTGCGGACTTGATTGGCATTCTCATATTGACCGCTGGGTGTGTTTGTTGTGTCAGCTGATGATGCTATTTTGCGATCTGTAGAAACTAGAGCAAGAACGAATTGAGAGCTTACGGCGCTCGAAGAAGGCAAGCTTCAAGCGCAGCCGAAATGCGTTCGGGAGCGAGAAAGACCACCACTCTCCGCGACGAGAGTTTCCCCGACGGAGAATAGCTGAAGAAAAGAAGTTTGGGGTCCCGATGAGCGAAGATGATGATGCTGATGATACTGAGCTGCGTGGGGTCACAGATGACGACGAGGACCACCACTTCATCGCATCGGACCAAGAAAATCAGCGAAACAACCGAAATCAGAAGCACAACAGGTCAACCGACTTGCATGACTTTGGTGGGCACCGCAGCGGATATGACGCCTCAGTTTTGGTTGGCTACTCGTCGGCTGATGACAAGCGCTCCCCAACGGCACCCTCTGCACAATCAGCATCAAATGAAGTGGATGTGCGGCTGCGCCGACTGCTGGAGCTGGAGGAGAAAACCCTGAAGCTTTCGGTTCTTGTGAGCGGCATGAAGATGCACAAAGGAGTGTCACCTTCTACAGCATCTGTCCACGTTCAGATGAGAGAGGAGAAAGAGGAGCCTTTCGATAATGAAGACAACCTGCAGGCTTCCACCGTAAAAGGAGACGCAGATCTGCATGATGACCACGAAGATCTATTTGACAACTCTGCCGAACGAAGTGACAAAAACGAAGAGGAAGCAGCCAGTGAAGAAAGTGTGCTGAAGAGGTATGCTGAAGCAGAAGAAGCGTTGTCCGACGACTCGGGAGATGATCAGAGTGCACTCGATGAGACCTCTGGTCGTGAAGAAGATGGTGAAAGCGAAGAGCACGAAATAGTCGGTACGCGATTCCATATGGACGCGCATGAAGAAGAAGTCCGGCCCCCAACGAGCGCATCAATCGCTGTCGGTTCGGCGACTGCGTGCATGAGTTACATCGATGATACTCCTGAGTTTGATCTTCGATCCATCGGAGTCCACAGCATCAAGGTTGAATGGCCCATGGAGCGCCAGAGCGACGATGATGGTGATGATGCCAGTGGTGGTGGAGATGGGATCTCTCCTAAGCGCTCCTACTCCGCTTCTTCAAGTGCATCGTCAAGGTCAGGGCTTCAGTATGACCAAGAGCAGCTACTACTCTCTAGTCCTCATGGTTCACTAGGCTCCGACCGGTCGAACCGCTCGACAGACCAGTTCGAAGCCTCCATTCATACTTACATGCAACAACGCCACTTGAGAGACCAGGCTGCTTTGAGTAATGAAGACGCTGAGCAAGGGAACGCGTCAAGCCATTCAAGTTCGCACGATCATAGGGACGAAATTGCCCCAATGCGTGCTGGGTTGACTCCTCCGCCAAAGAAGACAACTGAAGCAAATGAAGGTCTGCTGAGGATGATCCGCGAAGCCGACGACTCGCTCAGCGTCATCAACAGCACTGCGAAGAAGATCTGGCTCCAGCAGCAGCAGAAATTGATAGCCCAAGCTGAGAAGCAGCGGCACCAGGAGCTCGAGGCAATGAAGCTGGAGCAGGATCTGAAAGACCAGCAGCTCAAAGCCGTCATGGATTCCTTAAGGCACGCGTCCGATTTGGGTGACGAAAGCGAAAGCGGCGAGCATTTGGAGGCTCATGAGGATCCCAACAATGTCGAGTCAGTGCTGCAGTTCAATCGCCTGGAAGACATCATGCGAGAGATCGAAGACGAGAGACTGCGAGAGAGACATAGTGAGAAAACTGGCAAGTCGGGTTCAGAAACACATCAAGACGGCTTACAGCATGCTAAACCCCCGGTGTCGATGTTTTGGAACGACATGCTCGCCAGTTCCGAGCCCCTCACGTGAAACAACAGCAACATTGGGAAGTTCAGAACCGTAATCGATCGCTCCGAGCTCCTTCCGCAACAGACTCAGCAGCAGCACCAGGCTGAGGACGCGCTCTTTTCTCAAAGTTACCAGGACGAGCTGAAGCGCGTGCACTCCCCGAAAACGCTGGCGCGCCTGCTTTTAGCGGAGGTGGAGTACCATGAAGCGATCCACGATGCCCATTTGCAGCTTTCAATGATGGAGCAGACCCAGGTCGTCGAGCAAGCACAGGGAGAGACGATGAATGTCGCGAACGCGTTCAAGGAAGAGATGGAGAACAGCCTGACGAGCCACCAACTTGCGCTCGACCACGCGATCTTATCCAAACAGTTCGACGGCGACCTGCAAGACGTGATGCAGGAGCTCGAGACCATTCAGCAGGCCCAGGCAAGCGAATTTGCTGCTACCACTGCGAGTATGCAGGTCGAACTCAAGAGGGCAAACCTGCGAGAGTCGACAGTACAAACAGACGAGCCCAAGCGCTCGGACGCGGCTACAAACGCGAAGCTCTGCGCCGAGTCGGGGACTTCCACGAGTCCGCAGTTCTCTGATGCTGCAGTTCAGTACGAAACTCCTGAGAAAGAGCAGATGATGATGTACCAGCGCTCAGCAGGGAATCAACTCCAAACGGTACAGTCTGGAGGTGTTTCAGCAAAGCCCATCAGTGTCGTGGCCTCTCCCGATGGTGAAGAGTACAGGGAAGAAGAAGAGTATGAAGAAGACAATTTCGAGCGCGAGACCCAATCCGTTATGATCCAGGACAGCGTCAAGCAATCTGACAAGTCGACATCAGAAATGGTGTCCTTTGGGTCAGCAAACGAGATTCCAGACGGCGAGGAGGAAGACGAGCATGAGAGCGAGGTGGAATCCCAGCGCGGCAGCGACGCTGAGAGTGTATCGGACGAAGACGACGAGCTGATTGAGAAGCCCAAACAATCTACGGCATCGTCCACAAATCCGTACGAAGATGACGAGATCCACAGCGAAGACTATGGAGAAGAGGAGGAAGAGCGTGGTGAAAGCGACTTCAAGGAGAGTGACGAAGTGGCCTCGGATGACTCAGCGTACTCATCCGAGTTTAATGGGAGTGCGAAAGAAGAACCGAAGAGTAAACCTACTCCAGCTCCCACAGCGGCGAAGATTCCTGCGCGAGCGATATCGGCAGAGGTCCGAATGAGGCAAGATGTTATCATCAGCCGACAGACCGAGCCAGATATATTCCCTGCCAGTCTGGGGAGCGCAGATGTCCACACAGACGATTTGACTCAAGCGTATCAACGAGACCTGGAAATGCGCAAGAAAAGCGACGAGTCCCTGCTTCTCGTACGGCTTCAAGTACTCGAGCGAAAGTTTCATCGCGATCTGCAGTCCATTGACGAAGCGGTTGCGGATTTGAACGGTGAGTCAGGTAAACAGCAGGAGCTTCTGCTGCGGAAAGAAGCGATGAAAATGGCGTTTCTATCAGAAAAAGCAAATCTCGAGAGTCTCCGGGCTGCGTCGATGGCGCGCTACTACCAGGACTTGCTCGCATTCCAATCGCTCATGTCTGGAGCAGATCCAAGTTTGACCGTTGCAGTGCCATCGCAGATATCTCAATATGCTTCTGCACCTCCAGTCGTCCAAGTACCAACCCGGCAAGTCCTAGCTAGAGAGCACGATGTGTACGAAACAAGCACCAGCGGTGCTCAGGGTGAGTACGACGATGAGTTCGACTCGGTCAGTGGGAAAGCGGAAATCAAGTCTGATGACGGCGGAGTCAGTGATAGCGACGTCAAATCCCAGAGCAGCATCAGCAGCGACGAGGAAGCTTCGGAGATTGACGGAGATGACGGTGTTTCAGCCAAAGAAAGCATCAAGAGCGAGCACGACAGTGGAGACGAAGACGCCTACGACGAAGAGTTTGCCTCTGCGAGCAACAGCGATGCTCAAGGCGCGGTGCAGAAGCTCGAGGATGAAAATGGCGATGGCTCGATCGACGACGATTCCGAGAAGTACTCAGTCAAAAGTGAGACTCCGAGCGAGGAGGTCTCTGTCGCGGAGGACGAGATTGACAAGCACTCCGTCGAGAGCAAAGAGGAGAAGAAGGAAGCGGAAGACCAAGAGAGCGAGGGCGGCTACGAGGACGGATTCGCTTCAATCAGCGAGAGTGGGGGACCCTCAAAACCCTCGAAGCAAGTTGATGATGCTGAGGAAGACAAAGTTGTTGACGAGGCGAGCCAGGAGGATAGCGGACACAAGGACGTGAGCGATGGTGACGCTGCTTCTTCTTCACAGATCCACTCGGAGAACTTTGAGGACGACTTCGAAGACGATAATGACGACGGCGATGTCTACGATGCCGTTTTAACCAAAGATGAACAAGAGCCTGAAGGCACAAAGGTCGAAAGCAATCTACTCTGCTCCAATGATTTCGAAACCGAAGCTGCGCGTCACGAGCGTGGCGAGGAAGACGAATCACAAAGCGTGTCGAAGCAGCTCGATGTCGCTGGAACAACGATCGTGGTTGACAAGTCTGGATCCAAAGACTCGTCGATGACAAAGTTGCTGATTGAGCAAGTGAACCACCTGCAACAACTGACAGAGAAGCACAACGAACTCGAAGTCAAGCATGCAGAGGAGAAGTTGGCGCGAAAGAAGATCAAAGCGGTAGAGCTCGTGCAAGTGAAAGAGCGACTGATCAAGCTGGAGAAAGCCAATTTGTTGAGGGTAATCGCGCTACAAAGACCGCAGATGTCGACAACGCTGAGGATGAAATTGCATCCGAGGCTGACGATTTTGCGAGTGTATCTGGAGATGGCGCTGACGGCTCGGAGGTTCCAAGCGAGCTTGAAGTGGATGATAAAGCTGCATCATCGAACGTCTTCACTGGCGACAAAGCGCTAGAGGATGGGGCAGTGGTGGCGAGCGATGGGGAAGGGAGTATCGATGATTACGCCGACGAATATGAAGACGAATCGTTTGATGATGATGCAAAGTCAGCAGCGTCCATGGAGACAGACAAAAAAGTAGTCGACGACGAAGAGCAGAACCCTGGTGATGAGATCAAAACGAAAGCGACGACTACTGAAGATGATGAAGCCGCGTCAGAGCAGTACAACGATGATGAGTACTCTGAAGAGGAGTTTGAACGAGCCTCTGAGGGATCTGAAGTGGACCCGAAACCCTCGTTTGAAGTGGACGATGGAGTATCCGAGAATGCGGATGAGGCTCAGGATCCACAAACGCTTGATTGTAGATCTGATCAGACTGACAATGTTCATAGGGACCAGCTAGACGAGGTGTCCATCGGCCAGCTCTCCACTGCACTGGAAGTCGTCACCTCTCAGCTCCACCTGCCAGCAGTAGAAGCAGTTACCAATGCAGACTCAGCAGATCACGAAGCCCGCGATCTGTCGGCCGCTCCTCAAGTCGAGATAAACGAAGGCTCCTGCGTACTCCCAGCGCAATTGTCGGTCTCCGTTAGCCACGAAGAAGAGACCCTGTCAAAGAGCATCGAGGAGCAGACAAAGCGGTTGGAAGAGCTGACGCAGAAGATTTTGACTCGGAAAGACGAGATCCTGTCAGTTCAGAAGCACATGCGCGTCGAAAAGCGCAGGGAGCAGCTCACAGGCGAAGAGAAGCTTCTGTGGGACGAGATGGAGCGCGTGGAGGCGGATCTGCGGATAGACGAGGCGGCGCTGGAGCTGACTCGCCAGCGGAATCGACTCGAAGCCATGCAACTGGAAGCCAAGCACTCTGACTACAAGGCAAAGACCCTCAAAGCGAGCGAGTTGATCTGTTGGAGGGCTTTGGCTTTGTTGAGATTGCTGAAATTCCAGATCTGACGACGGAGCAAAGCGTAAACCCTGGAGAAACAGCCGCGCAGAGCAAGAAGAAGACTGTGTGGGGAGCGACGAGCGACATGATCTGCCAGACTGACAGTGCAATTGTGGCGAGTCTTGCAGAGGGCATGGATTTACTGGCTGGATACGTGTACGTCGAGGATGTGGAGCGAGTACCTGTCGTTCCTGAGCCAACTTTACCCGCGGTCTCCGGCTTTACCGCGGACAAAGCTGAAGAGCTCGACGGTGCAGATGACCGGAAGTCCTGTGTACCTCTCGTCGACGAGGGTGCGCCAATAGAGGACAACTTCGAGGAAATTGGTGGTGACGAATGCCCGGCATCGGATGATGAAGCTTCGCTGCAAGATCAAGACACTCCTATAGCTCACGCCACTGTCGTTCAACATGCCTCTGATGCAGTGGACTTGCTGAGTGAATGCTCATACGCCGAAGCTGCGGAACCTACATCAGATTCAGATGGAGATCTCTTGGCCTCGTTCGATTACATAGAAGAGGTAGATCACATGGAAGTCCACAAACCAAGCGATTTCGATAGTGAACTCGCGCCAAAAGAAGAATTGGTTTTGGAACAAAACGACGACGATTTTGCAGATGAAGAGGTCGCATCTCAGAGCGATGACGACGAACGCAGGCCATCGTCAAGCTCCGACGTAGGTGATCAAGGCGAAGTTGCGCGCGGCGGATGCGACCCGCCTGCAACGAAAGAAGCAGTTGAAGAAACTGCGCTGCAGCAAACGCGAATGATGATGACGAAACAGCAGCAGAGAACTCGGGGTTCAACTATGACGAGCATCAAGATGATGTGACTGGCGCTGGAGCTGACCGCCCAATCCATTCGTCTGCGCACAGGGACGGAGTCGGGTTTGCGGATCGCCTCACAGACGCGATTTACGAAAACTTGTTCGACGGTGTTATGAAAGGTTCGAGTATAATTGCAGTCTGGGTTGGGTACAGTTGCCAGTGAAGGCACGAGCTAACTGATACTTTGTACTGTGTGTGTAGATGCACAGGAAATGCGTCGTCGGCTCTCAATTACTTCGAAGGAAGAACAATGCGCTGGGGAATCAGCGAGAGAGTCTGAGGTTGAGGAAATAAGCGATAGCGAGGAGTCCGCCGAAAGCACTGCTACAGAGGCTGAAGCAGCTGATCACATGGAGACTGAACATCCATCTGAAGTCGAATTGGCCAAGGGAAGTAGCAGCAACATCATTCAAGAACCACTGACAGAATCGGAAGCTGCGTCCAGAGACAGACGTGTCGATCATCTCACAGATACTCTCTTTGAAGAAATCTGCGACGATGTGCTGACTGCTGGAGTCGTCGAGAGTCTCAAGAAGAAGAAGCAACGGCATACCAATGCGCATATTACCATCGCATCTCGTGATATCGCTGAGGATGACACACCGGCTATCGAAAGCGCTGCTTCTGTTGCGGTGAAAATGGCAGCCCCTCGTGCAGAATCGACTGAACGAGCGAATCGAGAGACTGCACAGTCAAAACTTTCGCCGTTTGCCGAGAGAGAGTTTGCCAGTTCGATCATTCAGCGACTCGAGATCAGCGCGGATGGCGTACGTACCAACGCAACTTGCTCGAGTTCGGATGGATTGCTGTAGATGACTGAGATACTTACTAACTTGCTCCCCGTGTGTGGTTCAACTTGATTCCTAGGTTGTCATGCCAGCGTACAGCGAAGTGAAGCAACTGACCGCTCTGAGGTCCTCTCGTATCCTCTACGAAGTTGTCCAAGACACCGCCACCAGCACTCTCGCGAAACACACCGCCGCTGTTCAATATGACGGCGATGGTAACGACCCAAAAGTCGATACCTCAGCTCTAAAACAAGAGGTTGAGGTGGAACTCGAGCGGATCCTGTCGATTCGCGCAACTGGGAGCGACGAGCTCAAGCGGCAAACGCAGAGTCTCTCTTCTGAAATGGACAGCGATCAAGCCACGCAAGAGGATCTGCAGGTGATGCAGACCCAGTTCCGCACGAACGTCTCGCAAGCCGCGGACCACATGCGTCGCAACTTGATCCTTGCAGCCACATCCGGGGGAGTACCGACAACAACCACCGGCAACAGTACTCCACGTTCGCTCTTCTATCACCCACGCACACCCACGCCCACGTCTCGACCTTCTTCGTCTCGCCGACCCGTGATGCTCATGCATTCGCTTCTCAGGCACGAGTCAGCCCAGCTACAGGAGCGGATCACGAACTTCATCCTCGACGATCTGCTTAACGAGAACAACACCAGCAGCGAGCATGTGGAATAGAAGCCAGTAGAGATGGTAAGTGCGTGTGTGTGTGTATGCTTTATTTACTCTTTATGATATACGACGATCACCATATTAGATATGAACAAAAACGTCACCACTGAAGCCTCTTTTGGATCTCTTCAGTAGCTACAGTGTGTGGAACCACCGGTCTATTCCGTGCTGGAAGACGACGAAGACGTAGGCGACGAAGCGATCTTGCGGTCGAGCAGCAGACGCAGGATCGGCGGCGTGAACAGCGGCATCGACGCCGCGACGTGCTCGTCCTTGAGGTACTTGGCGCCGCCGATGTGGCCGCGGCACTTGGGCGAGCCGCACCGGCAGTCGAACTTCTCGTCCATGTCCCACTCGCTCGTGCTGTAGTCGAACGACAGGTGCTCGCCCTCCTTGATGTCGCGCGTCGCGACGAACGCGACCTCGGGCGTGTTCTCCGACACCACGAGGCGCGCGTTCGGCTCGCAGCTGTGGTTCACGTACTCGAGGCCGCCGGCGAACTCCAGGTGCTTGGACGCGTCCACTTGGATCGTGAAGCGCGTGGGGCGGGAGTGCTATTGTAACGAACAATACAAACGACGACAGCATAACAATGTCAGCAAACAAACTCGCGTCAGCAGTACTAACAGCAAGGGGCATGTGCACAAGACTTACGAAGATGCCTGGGGCCGTGCCGATGACGTTGCCGGCCTTGAAGTCGATCGCCGCGACCGCCGAGCTCCAGTGCTCGTTGAGCTGCTCAATGAGGAAGCGGCCGTTCGCGGTCGCCGGCATGTAGCGCGTCGGCGCGCGCTCCTCCTGCTGCGAAGAGACACGCGCGGCCGAGGACGCTGGCGTCGCAGCAGCCGAGAGGTGGCGGCGCGCGGTGTTCATGAAGCGCGAGCTGATCAGGTTGGAGGCGCGGCGTTGGCAGAGCATGATGCTGCTGGTGATGATGGGAGCGGACTGAGATGTGGGGTGCTTCGGGTGTGCGTCTTCTGGTGCAAAAGCAATTGTGATCTGCCTGCTACCCACGCGGCAGCCGCAGCAGAAGAGCGCATACGCACGCAGCAGTGGCATGATGAGGACGATGAGAGGCAGCAGCCAATGCAACGCAAGCAATCGCGCTCATCACCCCCTTGCGTTTTTGTGCATGTTTTGTCGACACGCGCAAACTTCAGCTTTGCGTGAGATATACGTGTTCTTTAAAGGTATTGTTGATTAAAAGGATTTAGCAAAACACCTTTTTATTTTTCCTGTTTCAGATTCCCCTTCCCCTGTTTGAAGAATAATGATGTTTTTCAAACAGCGATTCTATCGGAAATTGTTTCATGAACCAAACCTTCTTATTTCAATATCATAAATAGTTTTGAAGATAAGAATGTTTGATATCATTATAAAAATGTTTTAGTCATTATTGTTATTTTATAAAACCTTTTCAAAATATTTGTCAGCTTATAAAATTGATGGACGCATTATAGGAGGCGTGATAACTTGAACTTTGGTTCGTGACGTAAACAGGTGAATCAAAAGACAAAAATGGGTGCTTTCGCTTTGTTTTTCCAACTGTCACAGGAAAAGAAAGCCCAGATTCGAGAACGCCACCCTGTTTTGTCGGCTTGATCATCAGCTCTCTTGCCCAGCTGGGAAGGAAACTGGCCATCCGAAGTTTGGTGTGCGGCACCAAACGACCAGATCAACTGGAAAACCTTTTATCATACCGGAGACCACCACGTGCCTGCAGCGCAATGGGGACTCGACTCTGCTTATTCGTCCTAAGAACTGCACGAGTCGCAGTTGTTCACACTGGATTAGTACTGGCGGTGGTAGCCATCTGTGCTGCGAAGCGGCTAATCAACGGACTGGCCCCAGCGCCTCATTTGGACTGAACTTGACTGGGATTTTTCTTGTGGAAGTGGGGAAATGTCTCCGATGCGTCACGCCCGCAGGTTGCAGCTGGGCGTTGAGCTGAGTTTTCGCTAGAGGAGCGCAATATGTATGAGGAGGAGTGTGTGTGTGTGTGTGAATATAAGCGCACGCGTTGAAGTTCGGAGCTCTTCGCGATGAGCTCAGGTCCCACAGTACTGTTCTGCGGGTTTATTGTGAGAACTGAAAATTGGCTGTCTGGTGGAAAACTGAACTTGGACGGAATGATCGAATGAATGGTGACCGCCCACATCGCCACTTTGGTCGTGGGCAAAATCGTTCCATAGATCTTTAGGTTGACCAGTCGATCAGATGAGCTTTGTGGGAACGCACAGCGAAGTATTTCAAGAGACCTCTGGCATTTCGTTTCGACTGGCAGTGAAGAGGCACTTTAAGGCTTCGTTTGGAGGCACTTGACAGGACTGCGGGTTGAGTTGAATGCTGGAGGAGCTCCTGGCCGGCCTGTCTTTGGAAAGTGAAGTTGCAGTTGAGCAAAATCACACGAAACCCGTTTGTCCTTCTCCGCATTCCGCCGGCCGGTGTTCTCAGTGTCCCTCAAGTGCAAGTCAGCCAATCGGCCAGGTCCGCGAATGAGATGGCTGCGTCACGATTGACTTCCATGCTGATATCTGACTCCTTTGAAAAGATGAAAGTGGAATTTTGCTACATACTTTGTGATGAGATTCTAATATCGAGATAACTCGGTAGCAACTCTGAAGCTGAAGTGCTCAGCATTCGAATCTATCCTTATATTTAAAAGTTAATAGTATATACTGCACATAATGTGTGAATTTACTGTATATTATGCAGTCATAAAGGTTTGAGTACGAGTACAGCATATACCCGCACAAGTACGATATCGTCCAAGATTGCTCTTCCTCTCACATGAAACCAGTTCCAAGCCAACGCTCAACTCAGAATGACGTCGACCACGACAACAGCGCAGGCGCTGCGCGAGTGCTCGCTGGAGGAGCTGCGCAAGGAGCCGTGGCGCCTGCAGATCCAGGCGGAGAACGCAGCTGAGCAACTGCGCAACCTCGTGCTCAAGAACTACCACCTCTTCATCCAGAGCAACCAGTGCTCGGCGATCGTCAAGGACGACGTGCGTGGCTCATAAACAAACTCAACTCACCGGCTTCAAGTTGGCCCCCGCCTGCGCTACGGTAACCACAACTAACGCTGTATTCTCACCGTGTGCCCTGTCGACCTGTACAGCTGACGCAGCTGAAGGACGAGACGGACCAGATCACGAGCTTCATCCCGGAGCTGAAGGAGTACTGCGCCAGCTTCCAGCACGAGGTCGCGAGCGTCGTCGCCAAGCACGGCGACATCCAGTTTGTCTTTGAGCACTACCTGCAGGTACGAGAGGCGCAAGCTGTTTTTGTGTATGGGGATATGGAGCTCTCCTGGTTGTGGTGCGATAGACTTGCTAACGACGAATTATTACTTTGTGTGACGCACAGTTGACGGAGCTCCTGGACATCCCGCAGCTACTGGAGGCGTGCATCCACAATGAGCTCTTCGATTCCGCGCTCGACGTGATCCAGTTTGCGAACGAGACGTTCCAGACGCGTGATAGCCAAACCACGCCGAACTTTGTCATCGCCACGCTGGTGCGTTGTTGACCATCACCGTCATCCAAGTCACATCGTCACAGTACTCACCTCCATCTCTCACACTGTGTTACAGGTGCGCGAGGTGGCGCAGATGACGAGCATGATGCGCGAGAAGCTCCTGCAGAAGCTCCGCGAGGACCTCCAGCTGGCGCTCTGCGTGCGCATCGTGAGCTACTTGCGGCGTCTCGACGGGCTCGTGGGGACGACCGGCGCTCCTGTGGGCACGCCCGAGTACGAGAAGCAGCTGAAAGAAGAGTTCCTGAGCTGCCAGAACGTGTGGCTGTCGTCACTCAGTCGGAGCGTGTCGGCTGCCGACCCGTACCAATACGTACGTGCGAGTGATGTGATGCGGATGTGTGGAATCGTTGGATGATTGGATGGACTGACTGGCGGCTCTCTCGCTCTCTCTCTGTTGATTGTAGACGATCCAAATCATCGACATCAAGCGCACGAGCTGGTTCGACATGATCACCCAGTACTCGGCCATCTTTGGCAACGAGGTATGGTCGAATTCTAACCATGGTGCTGTCATCGTAGTGTACGATGTTTCTAACTCTGACGTTATGCCATGTACTGGCTACTCTGATGTTTGACAGACTGTGGATGGAAAAGTGGACCCACCGCTGTGCCGCTGGGCAACGACAATCGTCGCTGACTTTATCCAGATCCTCATGAAGTATGTATATTGTTCGTGTATCGTATCTACCCTAATGTCGAGTTCACTAACCTTGTGGTTTTATATTCTTCAAACACCTAGGCAACTGCCAAAGATCGACGACTTCAGCTCGCTCGCGACGGTTCTCGAGCAGAGCTTGTTTTTCGGCGGCTCGCTCGGACGCGTGGGCGTGGACTTTCGCGCGATCCTCGTCGTGTACTTTGAAGACCACGTGCTGGAGCTCATGGGGCAGCAGTGGCGCACCGCGACGCGCGAGTTCCAAGACAATTTGAGTGCGCATTCTCTGTCGCCTTCTACTTCGTCATCTTCGTTCTCCAAGACGCCGATCGTCATCGCGTCGTACCGGTCAGCTTCGGCTACCAGCGCTGCCAGTGGTACTGCTGCTAATGGCATCTCGCCATTCACATCACGAGCAGCAGCAGCAGGTTCAGGCGAAGACTACTCGCCCCCGCACGCGCTCATGGCGTTCCCGATCCTCGCCGAGTTCACGAACGCGCTACTCACGTCGCTGAACGAGCTGCGCCTGTGCACGATCGCGTCGCTGCAGACGCGCTTGGCGAAGAAACTGCAGGCTACGATTGCCTCCGTTTTGCTCGCGATCGCGGACTTTTGCGGAGAGAACAAGCTCCGGATAGCGAGCGAATCGGAGAGCTCCAGTGGACAACAATCGAACGGTGGTGACAACAACCCCACTCCAGCCAGTGGCAGCTCCAAGAGACAAGTGCTGGCCGAATCCATGCAGAGCACTGTCGAGGTATGTAGCTCGGTCGATTCTATCATTGCTTGTACCTGTACCTGGACCTTTTTCCTAATGATGTTGTGCATCTTATTGTCTGTTAGATTCTCCGCAAAGAGCTCATCCCATACCTGATCAAGTGCTTCCGCCGCCTGTACCCGAACAAGGCTCCGTCCGCTGCGCTGCTGGACATCGCGTACTTTGAAGGGGTCATGCAGGAAAATGGTCTGCTGCTGAGTGGGACTCACGATGCCAAGCCAGAGACCTCGACCTGAAGGAGGAGACCACCACCAACAATGCTGAGAGTTAAGCAGCAAATCAACGATGCTGCTCAATCAAACAGAGCGGAGTTTGGTAATGTTTTCTATTGAAAGTGGTTGATCGTGATGCTGCTGCTGGTTTCATTCTTAGCTTTACTGGTGGCTTGGCGTTGTATGAGGGAACGCCAAGCGCAAGCCGTCGTAGGCCATTTCAATGACCAGCCCTTCCTCTTGTCCGATCTTCTCGAGCATCACGCTGTCGCGCGCGTAGTCCAGTTCGTGGCTCATGCCCGTGAGCAACGTGCGCTTGGGGCGGATCGTGCGGATCTCTCGGAGCACGTCCTGCAGGTTCATGTGCGTGCTGTGGTACTTGTCCACGTACAGCGCGTCGATGATGAGCACGTCGATCTGCGGCCGCGCCTTGTCGTTGAGCAGCTGCTTCGCCTCGGGCGTCAGCTCGCTCACGTCCGAGATGTACACGAAGCGCACGCCGATCTCCTTGCCGAACTCAAACGCGTTCGAGATGTACCCGGCGCCGTGGATCACAGGGAATGGGAGGATCTCAAAGCCGCACGACTCGAAAGGCTCAAGCGACTCGAAGAGCTGGAAGCGCGCCTTCGCCACCCAGCGGAACGGCGGTGGCGGCGGCGCTGCATCAGCATCAGCACTAGCAACAACAGCAGGCGGTGGCTCTGGTACGACCGGCGGCAACGGCTCGTCGTTGTCGATCATGTACTCGAACTTGCCGCGCAGCTCTTCGCGCGTGGCGGGCGAGCAGTGCAGCAGCAGCGGCTTGCTCGCGATCTTCTGGGTCTCCTTGGTGACTGGGTCGATGCGCTCGTCCGAGGCCTGCACTTCGCGCAGGTCGTCGAGCCCCAGGCACGCGTCCGCGTGGCCGTGCGTGAGCAGGATGCCATGCACCGAGGTGATACCGATCTGCGGGAACACGCGCAGCGCGGCCTCGCGGAACGTCTTGCCGCAGTCCACGAGCAGGTTCTCGCCGCTCGCGAGGTTGCGCACGAGCAGGCTCGGGTTGAGGCGCCGGTTCTTGGACTGCGGGTTGGCGTGCGCCTCGCGGCAGACGGCGCAGTCGGCCTTCGTGAGCAGACAGCGGATGGACGGCACGGACGACGACGGCCCGCTGCCCAGCACCACGACCTCCATGCTGCTGCTGACTGACTGACTGCTGACTTTGGAAATGAGCTTGCTGGAAATGGAATGAGCTCTTGGGAATACTGCAACGGGTGAGATGATTTTTGTGAAACCAAAAAGACCAAAATAAGTGCAGCGTGGAAGTGGATATAGTACCTCTATACTGTTTTAGAAAAGGTAAACCACTGGTGATTCTACAATGTATCTGGGTCGACAAACCCTTTAAACTTAAATATCTATTATTAAGGTGATACGGAACACTTTTTTCCAGTTCCAAATCGCATGCCATAAATGTCAAGGCTTTTTTTGGCTGTTGCTTTTGTTGTTCTCCTGCTTCATGATGGCCGCGAGTTTCGGCACGACCGCCGACATCTTCGGTCGCGCTGCGGGGTCCCTCGCGCACATGGACACCACAAGTTGCCACTGGTCGTCAGTCATGTACTCTGGTTGCTTCGGCAAGCGACCGATGCCCACCAGCACGCTGACGACCCCGCTCGACACTCGCCCCCAGGGTACCTGACCAGACACGGCTTCGAGAATACACATCCCAAACGTGAACACATCGGTCGCAAATGTGTCGGCAGCGCCCTTCAACGACTCGGGCGATTTCCAGCGCACCGCCTCCGGGTCTCTCGGTGGCTCTTTCATTGCTGCTCGCAGTTGCGCTTCGTTGTTGCTGCGTATCCGCTGCAGACCTCGTGCCACGAGCTCGCCGTGGACAATCTGCTGCTTGTGCAACTGCGTCAGCTCGAGCGCTGCCTTGAGCAACTTCATCCACACCCGTCGTCGGTCCGGCTCTGGCTCCATTTCAGGCTGCTGCTCGTCGTCATCATCGTCCCTACTGACGCCTGGGATCCAGCGGACGACGGACGCCTTGAGCGCCGTGATCTTGTCGCTCGGTCTCTCAAGCGCGGACTGCGAGTTGCCGTCTGGTCCTAGTTGCATTTCACGCATAAAGTCGTCGCCATTGAGCACCATGCGCGCGAGCTGGAACTCGTCCATCTCTCGGTCGAGGATGCAGATGGTGACCATGTCTTGCGGACTCAGGCGGCTGATTGGGTGCACATCTTGCGGTCTCGCGGCTCTCCGGGCCGAGTACTCGAGCGTCCACTTCCAGTACCGGAGCAGGATCACGCCAAACATGACGCGCGTCTTGTGGGTCGAGACGTCCTCTTCGCTCTTGATGCGACTCAGCAACCGCTCCAACTTGCGCGCGACTTGCATCCACAGTGACCGGAACGCGAGCGGCAGCTGGTAGAGATTGGACACGAACCTTGAGAGCCACGCATCGAGTGCGATCACCGCGACGTCCAGGCGCACAGGAACAATCGTCTTGCAGTGCTCGATCATCAGCTCGAGCACTTCGATATCGCTCAGTCGTAGCGCGCCAGAAGAAGTCGCGCCTTTAGGATCGTCCTGCTTTGGATCGAACCACGCACCTCTCGCGAGCAGCTCTGCAATGGCACCAAGGTGACCGTTGATCGCCGCTGGCACCACCGGCAAGTATCGATGCGACGGATCGCCATGGACACTTGCACCTCTATCGAGCAGGAACTTCACGACATCCAGGCGTCCGCTGGACGCGGCTTCAAACAGTGGCGTGTGATTCCCCGCCAATGACACATCAATCGGCACGCCGTGGTCTGCGAGGAATCGAACAGCTCCCAGCTTCCCATACACAGCTGCTCGATGCAGCGGAGAGTCCATAAACTCTGAGGAAACCTGTACGGACGCACCATGCTTGACCAGCACCGCAAGCGCTGCCACGGAGTCACCCGCGACGTTGATCTGGAACATCGCGGTCTGACCAAACGTGTCGGTGACATGGACGTCTGCACCTGCACTGATCAGCTCCTCCACTACATCCGCACGATTGTAGCGCACAGCTCGGAACAGCGGCGTTCTTCCCCATTTGTTCAGCGCATGGACATTCGCGCCATTCTCGATCAGGAGCTTGGCCATCGCGGCGCTGGCGGCAAAATGCAGCACAGTCTCCTTGAAGTTGTCGCGTGCGTTCACGTGCGCACCATTGTCGAGCAGTGTCTTTGCCGTACCGACGTTGTCTGTATAGCGCACCGCGTGGAAGAGCGGCGTCTCGCGAACGTTCACGCTCGCGTCCGCGTGGTCTTCGAGCAGCTTCATGCGCGAGTCGATGTCGCTAATGGCGCGCACGAGCAGCAGCGGCGCGCAGTCCCCATCATCCTCGGCATCGTCTGCGGCCGACTGCACGCCGCCCCTCTCGTTGGGAGCAGCCTGGCTGTCTGTCATTGGTATTGTGGGGTCGCTCGCCATGCTGCTCGCTTTCTGTTGCTCTTTGCCGCGCGTCTCACGCCAGCGGCGACAAATCTGTGAATGAAGCTACATTTCCAAGATCGTTCTCCGTTGAGGAGTGCAGTATACACGTGACGATTTGACGATTTGGTATCAATCGAGCAAGTTTTTTCTGATTTTTTTGCGGATGTATCCGGATATGGAAGCCGACTCTATACATCATCAAAATCTTCAGATGGGGAAAAACCGGATATATTTCTTTTTAAAAAAAATACATCTACGATAAAACGTTCGTTGAAAAAATCCACAAGTCATCTGGTTATTTTTTTGGTGCTTTTGCTTTTATGTAAAACTGTATCTTTATTATGCAACAATATTGTGGAATGCACCATTTCAATTGAAGCTGAGCGGCTCATAATCGTATTTTCGCACTGGATCCGACTCACTGCAGCCAGGTTGCTCATTCGTATCGCTGATCCACGCGCTTCTTACAGCTCAGCACCAGCGTTTGCGCCACAGTCGCCATTGCTTGGCGCTCAGCTGGATCTTTCGCGCACTTGAACTCGACCAATGGCCACTGCTCGTCGCTCATAGTCTCCGGTTTCTTTGGCAAGCGACCGATGCTCGCGAGTACTCGGACGACTTCACTGGAGACTTTTCCCCACGGCACTTGGCCAGAAGCGGCTTCGAGAATGCACATCCCAAAGCTGTAGACATCGGACGCGCGGGTTCTGGTCTCGTCTTGTAGTGCCTCGGGTGATTTCCATCGTGCAGCCTCCAAATCTTTGTGTCGTTGCTCTTTGTTGCGTAAGTCCAAGACTCTCGCGTCGTCTACAGTCGCTTCCGGGCAAGAAGGTTCGTGAGCAGCAGACTCGCTTTTGGTCCGTGTGTACTCTTCAATGGGTCGACTCGATGCGATCTCGCCGTGGACGATGGTTTGCTCATGAAGAATCATCAGCGCCAGCGCGGCATTACACAGTCTCGCCCATACAGAATGATGACGACCATACGAGTGTGTGTTCTGCTCATGGCGCTCTTCATCACTGCTTCGGATCTCGCCGACAATGAACGCCTTGAAGTCGTCAAGTCCGTGCTTCACTGCCGTCTCGAGAAGCGCGCGTTCTTGTGTTTCCAGATGATGCCCCTCGTCTATCGCTATCGCTTGACCGTTCTCCGTGACAGCCCAGGGGACGCGTGGGGACTTGGTGACTTCAAGGCGCAGGCTGATAATTCCGATCAAATCGTGCGGGTTCACGACGTTTTGCTTCTGGTTCTGCTGGGTGTGCTTCTCTCGTCGACTGCCGGTGCCTGCAACCGTGTTCCCGGAGGTGCACTCAAGCACCCACTTCCACAATCGGAGAACCACGATTCCGTACTTCACCCACGTCGCGTGGCTCAAGGTACACTTGCCAGCTCGCGCGTAGTCACCAGGTCTTGCAGTATGCGGGTGATCGGTTCCCAGAGGCACTTGAGCGCCAGCGCAAGCCTTGTCAACTCGCACTGGACCAAGGACACCCACGCGCGAAATGTGGTCGTCGCTGACTCCAGATCTTCTGATAGGAGGGTCTCACAATGCTCGATCATGAGCCCTACGACGTGAATTTTCGTCATCACGGTCTTTGGATGCGCGCCGACGACACTTTCTAGAGCTTTTTCCTTTGGATGGAACCACGCTCCTCTCGCGAGAAGCAAAGCGGCAAGTTCGAGGTGACCATGGCGAGCAGCTACAAGCAGCGGCAAGTATTGAAGCGACGGATCACCATGGATACTTGCTCCTCTGTCCAGCAAGAACCCCACTTTGTCGCAATGGCCGAGGTGCGCAGCGTGGTACAACGGTGTAAGATGGGTACTCGACGATTCATCAATGGCCGCACCGTGGTCTGCGAGAAAGCGAAGTTGGCTCGACGTCCCGTGCATAACCGCTCGGTGCACCGGAGTCTCCCTCACGCAAGACGAAACATGTACAGACGCGCCGTGCTTGATCAGCATCTGGAACCCGTCCACCGACCCAGTCGCGTCGACTTGGATCATCGCGGTTTGGTACAGAATGTCGATGGCTTGCACATCTGCGCCGGCGCTGATCAGCTCTTCCACCACATCAGCGCGGCCGAAGCGCACAGCTTTGAACAGCGGCGTCCGCATCTCCTTGCCGCGTGCTTGGACACTCGCGCCTCGTTCAAGCAAGAGCCTCGCCATCTCGGCGCTAGCTGCGTGGTGAAGCGCGGTCTCGCCGTCCATATCGTGCGCGTTCACATCGGCGCCATTCTCGAGCAGCACTCTCGCAACGCTGACACCCGCGTCTCCTTCGCGAGCTGCAAAGAAGAGAGGGGTCTCGCCGACCCTGCCGCGCACATTCGCGTCCGCCTTGCACCCGAGCAGCACGAACGCTGCGATCGAGGCGTCCCTGTCGCGGTTCAGCGGCTGGCGCGTCGTCGTCGTCGTCGTTGGGTTCACGTCCGCGGCGGCGCTGGCGAGGAGCTCTCGGGCAGTCACGAGACCACTCAACGCCACCGCGTCGAAGAACGCTCTCCGGGCTTGCAGACCATTGTTGCCGATGTGGTGGGGGTCGATGCCGCTCATCCAGGAATCGCTTGGGCTTGGAACTCTTTATGCGGTTTGGTGAATCTGGTGGCGACTTTGATTTCGAAGCCGAGCTAGCAAGAATGATGGTTGTCCATTTTCTTGTTGAACCCACTGCTATCCTTGAGGGCTGTTCAGTTGACATTCCGCTAAGTGCGACCACCAACCACAAGCCAAGCAAGTCGCGCGCTCTCCTGACCTCTCGAGGAGCTCAGTTTCAGTGCGAGCTGTTTCTTCGTGTCGGTGTCGACTCGCTTGAAGAGGGGTGTGCGTTGGAACGTTGGCTTTCGAAGCCGTGGCTGAGCAAAGATGTGTGAAAGCGAACGCTGTGATTGATAGATACAGTAGCGAGGATCGGAAGACCAGAAAACCTGAGAGATTTCGTAAAATTGCAAGAGTAATGTGCATTGTCAGCTTATTACCCCCGTGGTCGGTCTATGCGTGAGTCTTTTCAACCCGAGTAGATGATCTGCATTCCAAACGCCATTATGTTCACATCGGACAGAGTTGTTAGAATCCGTCAACAGTGGGGTCAACGTCAGTTGCGAATAACGAAAAAAGGGCTCGAAACCTTACCGATCCGTCTGGGCTCGTGCCGTGCTCTTCGTCGTGCAGCTTGCAGAGACCCGTGACCTCCAGTCGCTTCCCCTGCACGGTGCTGAGCAGCTGCTGGCCGCGGAACGTGCCCGACGTGTGGTGCGATCTGCGGACGGTGGCCACTGCGTTGGTCGAGAACTGCTTCTTGCCGTGCGAGTCCATCGTGTGGCAGTGGCTCAGGTTCGTCATCCGTTGGGATTCGCTGAGCATATGAAGACGACACATTAGATCTCATGTCCATTCATGTAACAAGCAGTGCGACTGAAGAGCAATACTTCACCGTACGCTTTCCGGTGGTTCTCGTTCGCGCGCATCAGGATGTAGCGCTTCTCCATGAGCTTCTCCTCCAGCTCGGCGACCTCCCGCTCCTGTTTCTCCCGGAGCAGAGTGCGTTTCGTCTCCTTGAACCGCTCAAAGTTCTTCACGACATCCCACAAACATGGTGAAATTAGTACCACCATTTTCAGATAAATCAACGTTGTCAACCCATGTTCGCCACCATAATTACCTCCGCGTTCGTCGCGCGCTCCTCTTTCTCCATGGTGTCTGTTCTCAGGTACACGTTCTTCGCGTCCTCAAACTGGCGAAGCCGCGACAAGTTCTTCTCCGTGTCCTTGAGCTCGAGCAGCAGCTTGGAGAACTTGGTGTGCGGCTCTGGCAGCTTGTTGAGAAAGCTCTCGAGCTGCGCTCTCTCCACGCGGTGCGTCTTCTCGAGATCCTCTCGCTTGTGCTGAACCTCGCGCTCGGCCTCGCTCGTGCGCGCGTCACAGGAGACGTCGGTGCGCTTGCGAGCCAGCACGACGCCCCGCTGGAGCTGCTGCTTCTCCTGCTCCTGGCGCCGCACTTCGTACTTGCCCTGCATATCGATGAACTCCTTCTTGATGAGCTTCAGGCGGTCGCGCAGCAGCATGGCCTTGTCGTATTTCTTCGTGTGGGTCGACAGATCGCGCAGCAAGTCGTCGAGCTCGCCGCGGATGCGCTTGAAGATCGTGCGCTGGTCGTGCTTGTCGATGAAGTCGTCCGCAGTGTACCCAAACACCGCGAACACGGTCGACGAGGTTCTTGATCTCCAGCGGGTGCTTCTTGGAGGTCGGCGGCGCTTTCGGGTCCAGCGCCGTCAGCTGCTCCATCTTCATGATCGCAAACTGCAGGTCGTCTCGCAGCTGATGGGAGGACAGACAACAACACCACACAAACGATAGGAGCCTCAAGATTATCGAACGCGCCACCAAACCAGAGCCACCAACCATTCCACATGCATGCACCTGCTGCTTTTGGTCATCGTCCATGGCTGCTTGCCTGTGTATCAACATTCAGAATGCCAACTGAGCGAGCATCGCCGTTCAAAAGCCCCAACAAAAGCCTGGCGGAAGACAAACTTAGACCGCCGATCAGATAAGAATCACCAGTCAGCTGCAGGTAGATCATCATATTAGAGAGCATCGATCCCACCCCACCACGTGAAACAGCAAACGGCGACATGTATTGAAGTAGACGAGCGCGTGGCAGCGAATGGAAATCTCAAACGACCTCGAGTTGCAGCCACGATGGCGGAAACGGAACAGCGAACACTGGTCCAAGGAGGTCACAAGGAGGTGCTGCGCGATAAAACATATCAGAATGTCAATCAGACAAACATCTGCCAACAAAGGAAGGAGATCATAAGCTTTTGGCAAAGCAAAACCATGACGTGTATGGAAATCTGGGAGAGACACATGTACATAACTCACTTGACTTGGAGGCGTCGACAACAAACACAGGGATCTTCACGCAACAGATAATGACGCTTCTTGATCCAAAAATGAACGGAGCTTGGGGGCAGATCTTCGCTGTCAATATGATGCTTCCATCAGCACGTTTGATATCGACGAAAGCATTTAGTAGCGGCTTCTTGGCGTGAACGGCACTGGCGCATCGTCTTTTTCATCGAAAATGTCGGCGGCGAGCTTCGTCAGCGCAGCCATCGCAGTGTGGTCGTCGTGCGAGATGTCATCGTGCGAGAGCGTGTCCACTGCGCAAAGAGACGCCACGACGGTACCATTGCGGTCCTCGATCGGGAAGCCCGCGAAGAATCGGATGCCGGCTTCGTGGATGATCCGCATCCGGCGGAATCGAACATCGTGCACTGGGTTCTTCACGACCAACGGTCTGCCGTCGGCGAGCAGTCCGTTTGAACGGATACTTTGGTTGCGCGGCAACCGGTAGACGCACGTTGGCACTTGGTACGCGCCAACGATGTGCTGCTCGTCGTTGCCCAAGATCGACACGAACGCCATCGGACACTTCATGCGCTGCGCAGCGACTTCGCAGATCGCGTCGAGACCGCCGCCATTGAAGTTCGGCAGAAGTTTTGGCTCTGCTTCAATCGACGCATTGAAGAAGCGACGTTCCTTCTCGAACGCGGAGTGTCCGCTCCCGAACGATTGCTGGTAGAAAACGGGAAACGATCGCCCGCTGTCGGTGTCTTCAACCGAGTAATCATTTGACGAGATCGAGGTCAACCGCTGTCTCGCTTCTAGATACTTTCCGATGAGGACCGGGTCGAGAGGTTTGTTGTAATCGTGTTTCTCTTGAGTGACCTGCTTCACCGCCTTCTTCAGCACTTCAAGCGCTCTAGCACGATCAAGAGGGTGGGGAGAGAAGAGTGCCTCGGCGAGCTGGTGGCCGGGCTTAGGTGACTCGAGTGCATCGGCAGGCAAAATCAGCGTTCGGTCGAAGTTGCGGCGCCTGGGCTGGTAATGGTCATCGTCGTCGTTGTCTTCTTCGATGGTCTCGTACCATGTCGACGTCGTGGATTTGTTCTCACCGAGCGATCCCTGAGGTTTTAAGACGCGGTTCTCGACGCGACTCGCGCAGGAGTAGCAGACTCGGTTCTTGCGGACGACTCCCGAGAGTGGCTCAACTTCGTACTTGCGCGAGCAGCTTCGGCAGACATGGTGGCCGCACAACTGGCAGAACTGGTTGCGTCGGAGGAGCCCAAACTCCTTGTCACAGACAGCGCAGCTGGTCTCGACGAACGTCTCCCGTTCCGCCATCGCGTAAATGAACGGGTGCTGTCCAAAGCGTCGGCGTCGAATCACCTTTTCAAAGCCACACGCAGCTTTAGCGAGCTGCATCACGATGTGCTTGGCGTCTGGGTTCGCTCGGTCGCTCGCGTCGTGAAGCCCGACGCGCCACTGCATCACCTCTGGCCGCTCGTTCCCGGAAAAAGTCGAGACGTAGGCGCACATAACCAGTCGCGTTTGGTGACCCGTGATGTCGCTGTAGTGTCCAGAGAGATGGTACCCCACCGCGATGTGGTCGATGCCTCCACGCAGAGCGGAGCGCTCCGAGGTCTCGACAAGCTGGTCGTGCACGCCCAACGGGAGGGTCTTCATCATGAACACTGCTTCGTTCTTGGTCGTGGACTTCTGCGAGTACGCGCTGAAGCAAAGGCGTTGCGTGCGGTCGTGCTTTCCGGTGAGACTGATGTCGAGCTTTGGCGCCACGACAGTGGAGTTCACTGAGATCCACCCGGACTCCGTGAGATCGTCCGCTTTCTCGTCAGAGTGCCAGTTGGTGCAGTCCGACGGCAGCGTGGTTCGAAGGTCTTTCTTGAATGGCTCGGATCGGAGCTGGTCGCCGCTCTTGAACTTTTTACCCCACAGCGCTCGCATACTGGACTCGTACTGCATTGTATCCTGACTGAAGAGCACCTCGAGCGCTTCATTGACATCGCAGTTCAGATTGCACTGCGTCACAGTAGCGTACGGGACACCGGCATTTGCGTTCGGCCAGGAAGTGCCGTAGCTCGGCGGGAGGTTGAGCGACGCGGCGGATCCGCCGCGCGTCCGCCCTGTGTATGGGGATCGCGTCCACGGCCAGTGCCTCGAGGTCGTGGCGAACGACATGGCGCGCGGGCGTTCGCTGAGAGCGCTCGAGAACGTGTCGTACTCGTGGATGTCCACGTTGTGTCGCGTCGTCTTGGATTTCCAGTTGGAGCCCTGGAACTCCTGGGTCGCCAACGCGGCGCGCAGGTTCGGGAGCACCTGGATCACGTTCTCGTAGATCTCGTTGTCCGAGAGCATCTGCGTGAGCGCGTAGCGCTGGTGCGACGGCAGGTTAGTCCGGTGGCTCAGTCCGTGTGACCGCATCATCTTGAATGTGTAGCGTGGACTTGAGCCAGCTGATTTGTCGTCGAGTGCGTGTGTGGTACGCTGCAAATCGGAGAGTGATCAATCCACCAGTCCAACCGGCCAGAGCCACATGACCAAAGAGGTACTTTGAGGGGCCGTAACAGATCTTCCTCTTCAACAGCAGCAGCAGAGCGAGCATGCCCTTCGTCAAGGAAGCCAACAAGATCCATGACGCCACCGCGGCGACGCCAACGCGTTCTTCTTGCTGATGTAGTAAACGCGGCATGCAACGCGCGCAGTCCGGTCCTACCGTACTGTGTATCACGTACGCCAGGCTCTTCTGTGATTTTGATTCCTTCCTTCTTCTTTCCATTTCTTCATCATCATCGTTCATTTCCATATTGTCTCGATGTTGTCGGGCGTGGAGGAGAGGAGATAAGAGCAGGCGAGTCAGTCAGTCAGTGAGCGAGCGAGTGTTCGATACCTGACACCACACGCATGCGCCGACACGCGGTATAATAGTTTGATGCTCCTGTTGTGCATGAGGTGAGTGATCCAGCGCCTGCGCTGACTCTGCACACAGCTGCTTGGATTTTCTGGTTGGTGGCTGCTTTCCCATCATCAGCGCAGAGGCGCGCGCCGCTTCAACCGCACAGTTGCCCGCCCACCCTGCTCATTCGTTCCATAATAATGAGGAGCGCGCTCAAAAAGATCGCGTATCTGGCGACAAGTTGCCTTCCACTTCCAGTCGGCCCTCATTCAAATACGAATAGTTGACCAGTCAGAACGCCTTGGCATTTTGTCTGATACGATACGCGGAAGGAATATGCGTCCATATATAACAGCATCAAAGCTAGTTACACGCGGATCATGCGAACGGGAGGCATCACGACAGGCGCATTGCTGAACCGATTTCCCGCCATTTCGGCGTTGCGAGATGGCAAAAAAGAGAGAGATGAGGAGCGCGCAGCTATCGAGCGAGCAGCAGCAGCTGGGCTGGAACGGGGCAGGCGTGGCGCGGAATGGATACACGCACATAGCCAATGATGCCGCGTGCACCGTCCTTCCTGCTTGAAGCCGTCCTTCCTGCTTGAAGCCGTCCTTCCTGCCATCTTGCCTTTCTCTTCGATATTGGGTATGTGTGCGCGCGCGCATCGTTGTTTGTCGTTTGGTGGCTGACTGGTGAAGGGACACTTCAACTTCCATGAAAACATTCAGCCAATCAGAGCCTTTGGTTTACCATTTTAGCCAATTAAAAGCGTATGGAAGGTCTGGATCACAGCAGGAATCCGCAGAATGCATGTCAGGAGTCAGTGATCGCGCATCACCCCAAAGGCAACGAACGGATATGAAGCATGCATGAGCAGCTCATGGCTGGTGCATCCAGCGAGTGACTCCAGGCGATCACATAAAGAAGGTGATGCCTGTGGGACCCGCAGTGTTGATGGCTCATGCACGCGGCTCGTGAGATGGTCTCCGGTATCCTCTGGTCGTTCGCTTCTGTCTGTGATTCACTTCTAAAGTTTCCATCCTCAACGAACACGACACAACAACAGACAGCTCTTTGCCGATGACTGCGAGCGAACACAGGCAACATGGGCATGTGCTCATATCAGGCGCGCCAGTCAGGCAAAGTACAAACAGCAGCGAAGCGCAAGATGTCCGAAAGAAACTCCAGCTGTACAACCATATCTTTCGGCTTCTGTATTACTTTCGCGTGAACCTTGCAAGTCGTCTATCCACAGTGAAGATTCATTCGCTCCATCTCTTCTGTTCATCATTCGATTTGCTGAAGACAAACTACATCACGAGACACCATATGCTGCTGCAGCTTTTCCAAAATAATTTGTTGTTTTGTGTTTGTCTGTGTTATGGACTAACGTGTGTGTGTGTGTGTAAAAATGAAGGGAACAACCACTTTCGCACTGTCTACAATTCGTCGTGGTCGTCCTCCTCGTCTTCGTCGCCGCCCTCTGGGGCCGCGCCGCCGCCGCTCTGGTACACCTTGGCCATGATCGGGTTCACAACCTTCTCCACCTCCTTCTGCTTCGCCTCAAAGTCCTCCTTGTCGGCTTCCTGGTTGTCCTCCAGCCAGTCCATGGCGTCCTGCACGGCCTTCAGCACCGAGTCCTTGTCGTCCTCCTCGATCTTGTCCGCGAGCTTGTCGTCCACAGTGTTCTTCAAGCTGTACAAGTAGCCCTCGAGACCGTTGCGGCCGTCGATGCGGTCCTTGACCTTCTTGTCCTCCTCGGCGTTCTCAGCGGCTTCCTGCACCATGCGGTCAATCTCCTCCTGGGACAGACGGCCCTTCTCGGCGGTAATGGTGATCTTCTCAGCCTTACCAGTGCCCTTGTCCTCAGCGCCGACCTGCAAGATGCCGTTCGCGTCAATCTCGAAGGTGACTTCAATCTGTGGCACGCCACGTGGAGCTGGAGGGAGACCAGTCAGTTCGAACTTGCCGAGAAGACGGTTGTCCTTGGTCATCGCACGCTCACCCTCGAACACCTGGATCAGCACAGCTGGCTGGTTGTCCTGGTAGGTCGAGAAAGTCTGCGACTTCTTGGTTGGGATCACGGTGTTGCGGTTGATCAGCTTGGTCATCACACCGCCAACAGTCTCAATACCCTGCGACAGAGGGACGACATCGATCAGGAGCACGTCCTTGGTCAGGTCGTCCTGCTCACCGCCGAGGATACCACCCTGCACGGCGGCACCGTAGGCAACAGCCTCGTCCGGGTTCACGCCGCGCGATGGCTCCTTGCCGTTGAAGTAGTCCTTGATCAGCTGCTGCACCTTTGGAATACGGGTGGACCCGCCGACAAGCACGATCTCATCGACCTCCGACTTCTTCAAGCCGGCGTCCTTCAGCACCTTCTCGACTGGACCGAGGGTCTTCTTGAACAAGTCTTCGTTCAGCTTCTCGAAACGAGCGCGCGACAGCGACTCCGTGAAGTCCTCGCCGTCGAGGAGCGACTCAATCTCAAGACGAGCCTGCGCCTGGGTCGACAGAGCACGCTTCACACGCTCAGCCTCGCGACGGAGCTTCTGGAGCGCACGCTTGTCCGTGCCGATGTCCACCGACTTGTCCTTCTTCCACTTCTTGATGAAGAACTGCATGATGCGCTGGTCGAAGTCTTCGCCACCCAAGTGAGTGTCACCGTTGGTCGCGAGCACCTCGAACACACCGCCATCAATGGCGAGGAGGGTCACATCGAAAGTACCACCGCCGAGGTCAAACACCAACACGTTCTTCTCGCCCTGCGCCTTCTTGTCAATACCGTACGCGATAGCGGCGGCAGTCGGCTCGTTGATGATACGCTGCACGGTCATACCGGCAATGGTACCGGCGTCCTTGGTCGCCTGACGCTGCGCGTCGTTGAAGTACGCTGGCACCGTCACCACGGCGTCAAACACTTCGCGGCCGATGTAGCCTTCCGCGACTTGCTTCATCTTGGTCAGGATCATGGCCGACACTTCTTCTGGCGAGAACGTCTTCTTCTCGCCCTTGATCGACACTTCGATCACCGGCTTGCCGTCCTTGTTGATGATGTTGTACGGCAGCAGCTTCTTGTCCGCCTGCACCGACTTGTCGTTGTAGCCGCGGCCGATCAAACGCTTGACGTCGAACAAGGTCTGCTCCGGGTTGATCGTCGCCTGGTTCTTGGCGCCGTCACCGATCAGACGCTCGTCGTTCGAGTCCCACGCGACGTACGACGGCGTGATGCGGTTGCCCTGGTCGTTCGCGATGATCTCGACCTTCTGGTCCTTGTAGATGCCCACGCACGAGTACGTGGTGCCGAGGTCGATGCCGATGACCGGGCCGCGCGGGCCCTTGGTCTCGTCCGCCACCGCGGCGCCGGCGAGCGCGAACGCGGCGAGAGCGAGGATGTTGAGCACGTTCATCGCTGTCTGTGGCTTATGCTCTCTCTGTGTGTGTGTGTCGTCTGGTAGCTTGGGGCTTGCAGCGCAAAAAGGATAATGGACGCGGAGATGGCGTGGCCAATGCGGATTGCACCAAAGCCAAAGGTGAAAGCAAAAGCGGACGCGTGTGAGTGTGTGAGTGAGTGTGTGTGTGGTCGGATTGCAAACCGCGGCATAGTGAAAGCAAGTCAAACGCGGTGCTTACGTGGACTTCAAACAAGCCTCGGTATCTTTTTGGTTGAGGGCGTGTGGCTTCTAGAAAAGCAGAATCGATCGTATGGCGTTCAGTATGCCATACACAATCCAAGTACAGTGTCGCCGCGATCTGCCACGCGTTGGCTCATCAGGCCTGCCACGAATGTTCCCCAAATCCAAAAGGAGCGAGAATCAGATACAGATATAGTACTGAGGTCATCCGATGAAGTACGAAACAGCAGCATTCTTTCGCGTGGCAAATGTCGCGATGGGATTAGGACGAGTAAGTGAGCTGTATGAGCATGCACGTGCCGCAAGGAGATAGGATCAAGCTAGTGTTGTTCGTGTACGTGTTTGCATCAACTGGAGCCATTCTATCGCGTATTAGGTACCAGCCAGACATATAAAGAAAGCGTGGAAAAGTTTGTCTGGTGCGAGAGATCTGATCCGGTCACACTTTAAACGGGTGGATCTGAGGAAATGGGAGGACGACCCGTGTCCTTTCGTGCGAGATAGCTACACTCGGAACTGTCCAGAGCCAGTCGCCCTGCGCTTTTTGACACGCGTTGCATGCCAAGTGACGCACTCACTGCCCAACCAACCACTGAAATCATCTCGTGGCGGATATCAACGGCTTTTGTTAGCAGCAGATCAAGTCAAAGCAGTCAGTGAACAAGTGCGTGCGTGGCCTCAGGCATCTCTTTGCAGCAACGGGTATACGTGTGAGCGCGTCGGTCGGCCAACACCACGAGGATCAGCTGGTCGCTTGCTCACGTCTGGTGTTAGCAGGCATAGCGCACCTACATGTACGCAGGCGGCGCGAGGTCTCTTTGCGTAACACAATGCCACGACCTCTTGTGTGGCGTCACGTTCACGGTCAACCAGGATCGATCCCCTCTTTCAAGTTGATTGACCTCTGAAAAAGGTGCGTGCAATTGGCCACAAATGTCTGCTTAGCACTTATTTTGTTTAACGTCACATTCAGAGCTCTTGAAAACTGAAAACGAGTGCTCCAGCAAAAATGCAGCAGACGACGGAGCCACCACGACTGCTCGCTTGTTTTATGGACCCTAGCGGCGTCTCCTTTACTAGTGATCTGTGCTTCGCATGCC
>JAADVK010000059.1:0-60812 GCA_023334975.1 Globisporangium sylvaticum
ACTTTTCAAAAGAGAAAGAAAACGACTGGCTGTCCCACTTA
Organism: Globisporangium sylvaticum; assembly: GCA_023334975.1. Taxonomy (NCBI): domain Eukaryota; phylum Oomycota; class Peronosporomycetes; order Pythiales; family Pythiaceae; genus Globisporangium; species Globisporangium sylvaticum. Next base: position 42 of record JAADVK010000059.1, read on the forward strand.
TGCACCAGCGGAACATGTGGCGCGCTCCACACTCCACCCTTCTTCTTTCTCTTCCAATCTCATTTCCGCATTCGTCTCATTCGCGCCACCAGCAAGCAGCAGCCGTCGTCCAAGCAGCCAGTCCTCCGTTGCCGCGGCATAGACGCACACCCTGAAGCAGAAGGCGAAGCAAACACAACAGGAGGTACGCGCTCTTGCTCTCTATGTATGTGCATGCGTGCGATGAGGGATTGCGTCTTGTGTGTGTGTGTGTCTCTCTCTCTCTCTTGTCTATGCCCTGCTTGCTTGCCCGTGCGATCTTTTCGCGCGCTTCTGCTGGACTCACGCGTGCGTTGATCTCATGCTTTTCCTTCTTCTATGGTTTGTGTATGATACACATGTGTGCGTGTGGTGTTTGTAGATAGAAAGAGATTTAGAGCGACGGCCAAGAGATGGATCGCAACGGCAACAAGAGAGAGGACGACGCGACTGAGCCGCTGCTGCCGATGCATCTGCACGGCTCGAAAGAGCCCGTGGGCACCGCTGCGACGAACGGCCACAGCAAGTATGACGATTCAACCAAGCCAGATGTTGAGAGCGCGCCCGTGTTTGGCAAATCGCCGAAGCGCATGCGCGAGAAGTACCTCTAGCAGCTCGGGTACACGCCGCTGATCTTCCGGGTGCGTTGCATTCACTCGCATTGTTTGCCTCCTGTGCTGTTGATGCTGCGCTTTGCTTGTTGCACTTTTGTTCTCACATGCGTACGCGCCGTTGCTCTCATGTTTGCAGCAAGTGAAGCGATTTGGGAACTTCATCGCGTCGCTCTCGCCGATGCACAAGCGCGAGCGCGGAAAGGTACGACCTGGTGCTGCTGTTTATCTGTGCAGAGCGGAGCCTTCGATGCGCATATCTAACTTGCGACTTGCCAATGAATGCGATCGCACTAATACAGACTACGGACGAATATGAACAGATCGAGAGCGACGCGTTCCCGTACCACCAGTCCATCATCCCGTCGAAGGGCTCTATCCGAGGCTCAGTGTTCAACCTCGCAGGCGCGACGCTCGGTGCCGGCGCGCTCTCCCTGCCATACGCGGTGGCGGTGTCCGGCATTGGCTTTGCGGTCGCGCAGCTGCTGCTGGCTGCGGTCCTGACGGTGTACACGATCCGATTGCTGATCCGCGCCGGCGACCTCACAAAGTACGTGCGATTCCTGTCTCGTGGTGCCCATTTTCTATGAATGCCGCCAGGTTGCACTGACTTACTGGTATCAATTGAAATCGCGTCAATGCAGCCTCAAGTCCTATGAAGATCTGTCTCTCTTTTGCTTTGGCAAGAAGGTGCGAATTGTGTACCGAACGTTGTGAATATGTGGATATGGGAATGGTGGGCATGATAGCGAATCTCGTGCTGACCTATTGAGCCACTTCTGGGCTTTTTGTCTGTTGCAGGCTGCGATTTTCGTGGAAGTGAACATCTTGGTGTTCTGCTTTGGCATCGCCGTCGCGTATCTGGTGACGCTGGGCGACATTCTCACGCCGCTCGGGCAGCTCTACTTTGGAGTGGAGAGCATGTTTGCGCAGCGGTGGGTGCTCATGACGATCTCGTGCGTCACGATCATGCTGCCGCTGTCGCTGCTGAAAGACATCAGCAGCCTGCAGTTCTCGTCGATCCTCGGCGTGCTCTCGATCTTCTTCCTCGTAATTGCGGTTTGCATCCGGTCGATCATGCACGCGAGCGAGCACGGACTCCCGGAAGGCATCAGCTGGACGATCAACCTCACGCACGGTCCGAATTTCATGCTGAGCGTCCCGATTGTGATGTTTGCCTTCACTTGTCAGGTGTGTGCCTTTGTTATTTTGGTTGTTATTTTGCAATACTGGAAGGCGAGCTCATTTTGCTGCCTCTTGTGATATTGATCGCTCTCAGGTAAACGTGTTTTCTATCTACACGGAGCTGCAGCGTCCGTGCATTCGCCGCATGAACAAGGTGGTCGACCGCGCGACGATCGTGTCGTTCTTGGTGTATCTCGTGATTGGCGTAGTGGCGTACATTGCGTTCGGACCGTCGCTCGTGGAGCCGCAGTACAAAGGCAACATCCTGCTGAGTTTCCCGTTGAGCGACACACTCATCGCTGTGAGCCGCGCCGCCATCACGTTCACGGTGTCGGTGGCGTTCCCGCTCAACATCTTCCCGTGCCGGTTCACGATCGACATGATGTTCTTTGCGTACTCGCAGGACTCGCTGACCCGTCATGTTGCAGTCACGAGCGGACTCGTGTTTCTTGCGCTGTTGCTGGCGATCTTCTGTCCGAGCATCAATGTGGTGTTTGGGATCATTGGCGGGACGTGCTCGACCGTGGTGTGCTTCTGTCTGCCCGCGGCGTTCATCTTGAAGCTGGAGGACGGACCACTCCTGGGACGGAAGAAGATCGGGTCCGTGCTGCTGTTCGGTGGCGCGTTGATCATCGGAGCTGTCGGAACGGGTGTCACTGTCTGGTCGAGCGTTCTTATGTGAGTGGAGTGGTAGGTAGAGTGCGTACAGCGGCAGTGTTAGACTAGGCGTTCCCAACCAGCACCCCGAGAAGAGCCCGTCTTCGAGTCTGTTTCCTAGCCAAGATGAAGACCCAAGACCCAAGACAGAGACAGACCAGTGCCGGCAGCTAAAAAACAGTAGGTAACGAAGCGTGCGTGCTTGTGAGTGGGAGTAAACAGCTCAAGATCATCAAAATGAAGCCATTGCTCGCAAGTCTCACAGTTTAGCTGCACAGCTCAGGTATTATGGATTAACACATCGTTGGCTGTGAGGGGGTTCACGTGAGTACAGCACTGAACCGGTCGCTGGACCGCACTTTCGACCACAAGGATGAGTGGGAGGATGAGTGAGTGGGTCCAGAGCCAAGGGAGGAGTGAGATGCACCACTGACCTCGGACGGATGGTCCCGAGGGTTCTTGTCGCTTGAGGTCCTGAGATACAGGATCTCGGGACCATCCGTCTCGCTTTCCAAACAGATCCTCGCGCTTGGACGCGAGGATGGATGGGTGGATACCCATGGCTATTGTTGGCATGTAGGTGTTCTTGTACAGAACCGCAAGCAAGCAAGCGCGGCTTGCTTTTCTTGTGTCTGCAGTTGCATGATACCCAGCAACTTGTTAATCAAAGATCGCGTTTGTCATGTTTGGACTTTGTCCCAACATATTATCCGGTGCTCTCTGTACACCGGTGCGGTAGTTCAATTAGAAAGACAGCGAGACGCTCCTGTGGTATCCGATATCGGTTGTGGATTGTGCAGCTCCCCATCATCATCCAGCCTCAACTCTGAACTTGTGCAATTGTTGACAGGCCAGTCAACAATAGAGGGTTTGAGTGGGACGTCTGCCACGTCAACAGTACGCGAGATCCAGTTTGCGCATCAGCTCATCAGCATCGAGTGAGCGTCCTGAGCGTTCGCCACCGCAAGCTGTTTTCTCATCTTTAGCTCTCGACTCTGGCGATCGATCACAGGAACGACATGCGCCAGTGCGCAAACGCCTGCAATCTGCTACTGGTCTCTTCAATTCGTACACCCCCACCGAAGCAGCCTACTGTACAGTACGCGTACACTTACGTTGGTTGGTCTCACGAACGCGTTTGCCTCATGAAGTGATCCCAAGAAAGCGAGGGTCATAAGCCAGCTGGCGTGTGGTGCGACTGGTGTTTAGTTTTTGCTCTTTCCCTACAAGCTGCTGGTCACAGTCAATTGTGTGTTGTTTGTTTTGTCGTGTGATCGTAACACCCTCATCATCGGAATCTCGCATCCGCACAAACAACAAGAGCTTTGCAGGACACATCCGCGATTGTTGACAGGGCAGGCAGGCGACAAAGAGCAGATCCCACCGAGCCACTGACCGACTCGGTCGCCTTCGGAGTCCGGAACCAACCTACGGTACCCCCAGTGGCATTCACTCGATCACTCCGTCAGTCATTCTCCAATCTGCCAGCTACTGCCCAGTCGACCACCCATCCACCACACAGCATGGGCGGAGACTTCACGGCCATCAAGACCCCGGTGGGCGACGCCTCCTCCTCCCCTCCAGCTCCAGCTCCAGCCAGTACCTCCAAGAGCTCCAATGGCACCGCTGCCGCCCTCGCGATCCGCTTCGTGATCGTGCTGGGCATGGCGGGCTTCGTCTTCGGGAACATCGCGACCTGGGCGCCGATGTACGAGATCGACCTGATCATCACGATGACCAAGTGGTGGAACGGGTACCCGAACGGCGACGCGAGCGCGGGCCACGCGGGCCACTCGGGCCACGGGAGCATCATGGACACGGGTGTGGGACGCAACATCACGATCTCGGGCCACACCGAGATGGTGCGGCCGACCTTCCTGCTCATCTTCTGCATCGCACCGTTCTTCGTGAGCGTGCTCATGATCGAGCTGCTGCGCCACGTGGCCCAGGCGCGCCGCCTGACCTCGGTGGCGATCTGGAAAGTGGCCATGTGGATGCGGCGCAAGCCGTGCTTCCCGCTGCTCGGCGTCTCGCGTCTCTCCTGGGGCGAGTGGATCTTCGGCGTCGTGTTCGTCATCGGCGGCAACGCGCTCTGCTTCTACTACGAGTGGGACCGTCGCATCGTGAACGCCAAGGCGGCGGTCAAGGCCGGCACGGGCAAGCTCGACACCACCAAGTACTACAACATCATCGGCATCAGCTCGGCCTACCTCTGCATCTACAACATGGCGTTCCTGCTGCTGCCGGTCACGCGCAACTGCGCGTGGATGGAGTTCTTCAACATCTCGTACGCGAACGGCGTCAAGCTGCACCGCTGGGTCGGCTACGCCACGGTCATCACGGGCGTCGTGCACACGGGCGGCTACTGGGGGAAGTGGCTCCGCGACGGCACGTTCACGAAGAACCAGACGCCGTGCATCCACTGCGACCTCGGCGACGACACCACTGGCTACTACGCGTGGTTCAACTTCTTCGGCTTGCTCTCGGTGCTGGCGCTGGTGATGATGATCCCCACGTCGCTGCCGATCGTGCGCCGCAAGATGTACGAGTGGTTCTACATCTCGCACTGGGTGCTCTTCATGATTTCGGTCTTCTTCGCGATCCTGCATTGGGCCCAGATCATCTGGTGGATCCTCCCAGCGGGACTGCTCTTCTTCGTCAGCCGCGCGGCGTCGAGCTGGAACGGCATGACGCCCGTCGCGGTCCAGAGCTTCTCGGTCGTGGGCAGCGAGGATGCCGATGCGAACGGCGAGATCGTCAAGGTGGTCTTGAAGCGCGCGGCGCCTGGCTCATCGCCAGCGTCGAAGTCGTACGACTACAAGGTCGGCAACTTTGTGTACCTGAACGTGCCGCAGATCTCCAAGCTCGAGTGGCACGCGCTCACGATCGCGTCGTCCCCAAAGACGAGTCCAACGGACGTGACGCTGCTGATCAAGCCGCTCGGAGACTGGTCGCGACAGCTGGTGCAGTACGCCAAGGACTGCAAAAGCCAGGGCATTGCACCTCTGATGTACATGGACGGCTTCTACGGCGCGTCTCTGGAGATGTACGAGGAGTACCCGACGCTGTGCCTCGTGGGTGGCGGCATTGGCGCCACGCCGCTGCTCGCCATCTTGGAAGACTTGGCTGCGAAGGTCAGCCGCGACGGAAAGTGGTCGCAGCGCGTCGTGTTCATCCTGTCGTTCCGCGAACTCACACTGCTTGAAGTGATCGCGCCGGTGCTGGCGCGATTGCGTGAGTTGGACCCACTCGAGCAGCACTTCCAGACCCGCCTGTACACGACGCTCAGCCCTGCAGACGCTGCCTTGGAAGAGAAGCTGACCCCACAAGGCAAAGACCCGCGTGGAAGCGTCAAGACAGCACCGAAGACTCCAAACAGCACCCCCGTGCCACGCGCTTTCTACGAGCCCCTGCGCTCGAGCACGACGCTCCGAGTCGTTCTGCTCGTGGCACTGTTCGTCGTGTCCATCTTTGCGGTCGCCGCGGCTCGCTGGGGCAACGGCGCGATCCAGGGCGACAACTACCCGTACCTCTGGCCGCTTGAGCGCGCGTTCGAGCTCGCGGTGTTCTGCGCGACGATCGTTCTGGTGTACGCTGCGATCTGGTACGAGTTCGTGTCGTTCCGCCGCTCGCAGGCTTCTAGTGGCAATGCGGGCGACGATGCCTTCTCCGCTCCGCAGCAGTTCGACATCGCGAGCTCCGCTGCGTTCGGCGACGTCCACTCGATGCGCGACCTCATGCACCACTTCAACGTGTCGGCGGGCGAGCGACCAGACCTGCGATCTCTTCTGCAGGAGGCCCTGGCAACTCACGAGTCCGACGCGCGCCAGAGCGCCGTGCTGCCGGTCGTGGGCGTGATGGTGTCCGGCCCCGAGGGCCTCAAGATGGCTGTGAACCAGGCCATCGCGGACTTGGGCAGCAGCAAGTTCGATGTCCACGAGGAGGAGTTTGAGCTGTAGGCAGCTGCGCGCAGTACTGATAGATCAGAGTAAAAGAGACGCGCAGTCGAGGAGATCATTAGAGTATGGACTGAGTAACCAACAATGGAAATGTGTTTTAGTGTGACGAGTTTTCATTGATTTGAGAGGCCAACAAGTGTCCACCACAGATGTACATTCGATACAGTAGGTATTTGTCATTTGGATGGTGGACAACATTCGGGATGGCTACACAAGAGACTAACCGTTTCTTCAAGAAATGCGCTTTTAAATAAATAAAAAAGCCCTTAAATCTGACCTGACTCCCATCCCCTTTCTGTCTTTAATCGTTTCGGGCATTACCACTCTCAAGCGCGCGAGGCTCGCCTGCTTGTTCTGCGCAGCCAGCTCGATCAGTTGATCTATTCGCTCCTGACTTAGTCTCTCGGGTCCACCAATGCGCGTTTGTTCGCCAGTGTTCGATTCTGTATTGCAACGTCGATGCCGCCACCTCAGTCTCTCTTGCTATCGTTCTCCAGCTTTGGCCCCATTCCCTCATACCTCAGTGACAGCAGCGCTCTCTCTCTCTCTCTCTCTCTCTCTTGTTGGGCTGTTGAGCGCGCAGCATGGTCCTCGTTCTCGTTCTCGCTCGTCTCGGTCTTGTCTGTGTTTCTCGGAGAACAGCCAAATGAAGAAGAAAGAAGCGTTCCTATCCAGCCCTGTCTAAAAAGATGCCAATGCAGAATTGACTGAAGTCTCATCAATCTGTCGCGTAGCCGCATGCGCATCCATTCATTCATCTATGCGATCCTTTTTTGTCGTTTTTCTCATTGCCTGAGCACTGCCCGCCTTGGAGTCCTTGAAAGCGAGCGAAACGACTGAAAGGCCAAAAGGACAAATCTGAGATCCATCCTGCTACGGTATATCTAGCGTGTCCTCAGTACTCTGCGCCAACGGACCATCTCACTGCCATGGCATTCAGCAGTCGGCGCCACGAACGCATCGAAACCTGCAACTTTTGCAAGATCCATCGCGTTGCAGTTACGAGTTGGCAAACATAATTTGTCCAGGTTTGTGTTGCAAATTTCCAGGAGGCCGGCCATATCAGCACAAGCTCTTCAACTTTGTACCAAGTCACTTGGTGTGCAGTGCGGTCTTTGTAGGAAAACTCATCGTTTTGTGTGGTGGACACGCAAGACGTCCAGCCTTCAAATAACGTATTTCTCCAAAGAAAGATCCGCGCACTGGCGCGGGCTCAACCGGTAAACTCCACCATAACACTGCCTCCGGATTTTTACTAGCGATTTTCTAGTGTGATGCCTCCATTGGCTTGCCTTTTCAGAGGCGCTTCACAGCTTAATGCAGAGCTGGAAATTAAAGCGATGGCTACACCCCCAAAAATCCAATGGCTACACATGGGTATTTGGATGACTTGGGGTGGTGTGTTTATGGGTCGAGGGTTTTGCTCGAAATGAATGAATGGGTGAATGAAGAAGCTGGTGTGTGGGTTGCTTCGTTCCCATTATTCTCCAAAGCCAAGTGAGGAGCTCCGATGAACGGGACGCCACCGCCAGCTGCTGCTCCGCAGACCGCGACGAAGGGGGCGACGACGCCGCGCCAGCAGCTCAACGCGGTCACGCGCGCCGTCAAGAAGGGCAACGCGAACGCGCTCGCAGCGCTCATCGCGGCCGGCGCGCCGCTGAACGAGCGCATCGACGGCAAGTTCACGCCGCTGCTCCTGGCGGCCGCGCACGACTCGGTGCACGTCGTGAAGCTGCTGATCCAGGGCGGCGCATCCATCATCGCGACCAACGACTCGGGCGAGACGCCGTTGCACGTCGCGGCGCGCAAGGGGAACGTGCGCATCGCGGCCTATCTGATCACCGCGGGCTCGTCGCTCACGGCCACGAACTCGAGCGGCAACACGCTGGTGCACGTGGTGGCGAAGAACGGCCACGTAGCGACCATGCAGCTGCTGATCGAGCGAGGCGCAGCGGTCGACGTCAAGAACACGTACGGGGAAACGCCGCTGCACGTCACGGCGAAGCACGGACACGCGGAGATCGCGCGGCTGCTGCTGGACGCCGAGGCGTCGACGCGGATACGAAACCCGCACGGCGAGCTGCCGCTGCACGTGGCGGTCTTCAAAGGCAGTGTCGCCATCGTGAAGCTTCTGCTCGGTCAAGAAGACACTGCGATTGAAGAGCCGAACGCTCGTGGCGAAACGCCGCTGCACGTGGCTGCGAAGCATGGGCATGCGGAGATCGTGCAGCTACTCATCACCTTCAAGGCGGCGCTGAACCAACCAAACAACGACGGACTTATACCGTTGCACTCCGCGGCGCATAAAGGAGACACGGTCGTGGTGCAGCTGCTGGTAGATGCAGGCGCGGATGTCCACACGGCGACACCCAGCAGCACGACCGCGCTGCACTACGCCACAGGCGGCGGGCATCTGGCGATTATGCGCATCCTCATCGCAGCCGGCGCCTCGGTCGATGCGGTCAACGCGTTTGGCGAGACGGCGCTCCACAATGCGGTGAACAAAGGCAACGCCCACGCAGTCAAGCTCCTGATCGAGAGCAGGGCAACAGTGAATGCGAGCAATGCAAAGGGCGAGACGCCGTTGCACCACGCGGCGTTCAAAGGCTTTGCTGCGCTAGTAACTCTTCTCATTGAGAACGGCGCCGAGATCGACGCGCGGACGCCCCACAACGAGACGCCGCTGTTTGTCGCTGCGAAGAACGGCCAACTGAAGACTCTGCAGGCACTTCTCGACGCGGGGGCGACTATCAACGTCGTCAACAGTGCGGGCGAGACGTCGCTGCTCTTGGCTGCAAGGTCTGGCCACCTGGACGTGATGAAGCTGCTGTTCAGTCGAGGTGGTTCGATCCAAACGCTCTCGCCAAACGGCAAGTCGGCGCTCTTTGGCGCTGTGTCGAAGAATCACATTGAGGTCATCAAGTTCCTGCTCTTGGAGCAAAAAGTGTCTGTCGAAGAGACGAACTCACATGGTGAGGTGCCGCTGCACACCGCGACGTTCAAGGGCCAAGTGGACGTAGTGGAGCTGCTGCTCGAGGCTGGTGCGTCGCTCAGTGTGAAGAATGCCAAAGGAGAGACCCCGTTGTACATCGCAGCGCTCAAAGGCAACAAGAAGCTGGTAGAGGTCCTCCTCAAGCACGGCGCAGCGCTCAACAGCACTAACGGCCACGGTAACACCCCACTGAACATCGCTGCGGCAAAGGGCCATGTCGGCGTTGTGCAGTGCTTGATCGCCCACGGATCGTCCATCAGCAGGAAGAACATGCACGGTGAGACTGCGCTGCACGCCGCTGCGCTCAACGGACCTCTGGAGCTCGTGCAGATCCTGCTCGAGACTGGTGCGCCAGTGGACGTTCTCACCAGAAAGAAGCGAACGCCGTTGTTTTTCGCAGCGACCGGAGGATATCTGGAGATCGTGCAGCTACTGCTCGAGCACGGTGCTGTTGTCGATGCGCGCGACGCGGACTCGGAGACACCTCTCGTCGGCGCTGCTCGCGCGGGCAAGTTTGATGTCGTCAAGCTGCTGATTGACAACGGCGCGTCCGTCAACGTGCGCGCCGTCGACGGCGAGACGCCGCTCAGCTCTGCGGCGCACTGGGCTCGTCTCGATGTCGTGCAGCTTCTGATCGAGAGTGACGAAGCATTATGTGCCACGGGCAATAGTGATAGTGATAGCAATAGAAATAGTAAAGAAGTAGCAAGACCAGACGAACATCGCGGGTCGCTGATCTCTGCGACCCTCGAGACGATCCGCTCGCGCGCGGCCAAGGCGCAGGAGTTCTTCCCGCTCTACGAGCTTGTGATCCAGCGGCTCGAGGACGTCTGGCTGCAGATGCAAGCGAGTGCTCAGGCGTCGACAACGACACAGAGCAAAGTGCTCACGTTCGCGAAGATCATGTACCGGTTCTACCTGTTCATGGAGAAGTACGAGCAAGCAGACGTGATCGATCGCCTGGTCACGAGTCGGAACGTCATGGACAGCATCAGCGACTTCCACCAGGAGATCGACCACTTGATCGGCGCACTCGGTGGTGATGGGGTGGACTGCGCGGCGCCGATCCACAGCAAGTGGGTGGAACTCTGGGACGAGAACCGTCTCAGGCAGCTGAGACTGTTCCAAGAGGTCCTCGAAGACGACGCCCGAGTGCTGGGCAACCTGCGGCAGGAGTCGGCTCAAGTCCTGGCCATCACGCGGCTGACATACGAGCTGAGCAGTCATGGCACCAAGTACAGCGAGGAGAAGCTCGAGCTCATGAACGCGCTGCTAGCCAAGATCGTCGCCAACTGCTCTGCCGCGACGGTGCCGCAGGTACCGATGTGGTTCCTCCCACGCCACGAAGTCGAGAAACAGGAAGTGATCGCGGGCTCCAAGACGTACCGCGGGAGCTGGTTCAACGCCGACGTGGTGATCTACGAGGACAGCACTCGGAGCCAGGAGACGTTTGAGCAGGATGCCACCACTTGGCACCAGCTCAGCCACCCGAACGTGCTCAAGCTCTTTGGCGCGTGCCACATCGGCCATCCGCGGCTGTTTATCTACGAGCATGCGTCGAATGGGAACCTACGCGAGTACCTGCAACAGGCGGACGATAACCGCTCCAGTGGCGGTGGTGGCGTGTGGCAAATACTGTACGAAGTCGCGCTGGGGCTCCAGTATCTTCATGAACGCCATGTCGCTCACGGAAGACTCCGGTGCGACAACATCCTCGTTGGATCCGATGGCAAGGCGCGCCTCGCGGGTTTCCAGAAAGAGGACGAGGTGCTCACAGGCAAGACCCCAACAGCTCGCGGGACCTTCTTGTGTCGCTGGAAAGCTCCCGAGTGCATCCGCGGCGAGAAGGACACGTTTGAGTCCGACGTGTACTCGCTGGGCATGTGCATCTGCGAAGCGGTGTCGGGCGAGATCCCGTTGAGCACCGAGTCCGAGGAGAACGTGTTCAAGGTCGCGAAAAGAAGCTGGCAGCACACGCGGCCGGACGCCATGGGCTGGGACCAGTGGGACGTCGTCAAGAAGATGTTTGCGCTCGACCCGCGCAAACGCATCAAGATGAGCTACATTGTCGAGCGCCTGAAGCAGTTTGCGGCCGACGAGCGCGCGAAAGCCACGCACCAAGAGCGGGCTCTGAGCATCAGCGAGTCCGACTCGACATATATCAACATGCAGAGCAACCAGAACCAGGTATGTTAGCGAGAGACAGAATGGGAAAACGGTGCTGGAGATGAGGATACTAACTGTGGAACCATGTTCTATGTTGTTTGTGCGTACTGTGTGACTCAGGACCAATGCAAGAACCTGGCGGAGTATCTCCTGCCGGAGCTGTGCGCCACGATCCCCGACGCGCTGGAGCGAACCCAAGCCAAGTGCCTGTTGATCACCGAGTCGCAGGAGATGGCGCTGCACGTGCATGCCCGGCTCTCCCAACTCTACTCGCAGCTGCTGCTGATGAACAAGCTGCCGGTCGACATTGAAGTCGCGAGGTTCTGCACGCTGCTGACGCGGTTCCAGCGGTACATCCGAGCGCCGACGTCGGACGTCTCGGCGGTGCGCATGGCCAAGAGCCGCAAAGCAGCCGAGGCGGGCCACATCTTCCACGGCGAGATCGACCGCCTGCTGGAGATGCTAGACTTGAGTGCAGAGGACATTGACCCGATCCACAACTGGCGCAAGCAGCACCACGAGGCGTTCGGACGGCGGTACAGCAGCAGCAATGGCACGTCGACGACGTCGCTGAGCAGTCTGAGCGTGACGTCGGAGGACTCGAGCGAGTCCGGGTTTGGGTCGATGCGTCTGAGTTCCGCTGGGGATTCTGCGTCTCTGGATAATACCATCCCGACCACCAGATCAACGTCTTCCGACAGCGATTCGGTTGATGTGAGTACTTTGCTGACCATGCCACCATCGTCGTCACCACCACCATGGTTCATGCCGATGCACGAGCTGTTCTTTGACGAGCTGGACCGCATCGGCGAAGGCTCGTTCGGAGCAGTCTACAAAGGCACGTGGCTCGACACGCCCGTGGTGGTCAAGTTCATGGGCTACGAGGACGACGACGCGAGCAGTCTCGACATGTTCCTGCGCGAAGCGAGCGTGTGGCACCCGCTGAACCACCCGCACGTGGTGAAGCTCTTTGGCGCGTGCCACGTCGGCAAGCGGTTCTTCGCGTGCGAGTACGCTTCGCACGGGACGCTGCGAGGGTACCTGAGTCGCAAAGAGAGCAGCCACCTGGTGTGGAGGAAGTTGTACGAAGTGGCGCTCGGACTGCAGTACCTGCACGACCAGAGCATCGTGCACAACGACCTCAAGTGCGACAACATCCTGGTCGGCGCGGACGGCAAGGCGAAGATCACGGACTTTGGACTGAGCTGCACGGCGACGCGCGTGGTGACGCTGGACCCGAAGGAGATGGGTGCGCTGCAGTGGAAGGCGCCCGAGGTGCTGAAGGGGGGCGTGCCGTCGTTCGCGTCCGACATCTACGGGTTCGCGATGTGCATCGTGGAGGCTGTGAAGGACGACCTGCCGTGGGGCCGCACGGCGGACGTGATGGTGCGGCTGCAGGTGCGCAAGGGCAAGCTGCCGGCTCGCGTGAGGAGCATGAGCGACGAGCAGTGGAGTCTGATCGAGATGATGTGCGCGGCCGACCCGGCGCGGCGCGTGCGCATTTCGTTCGTGGCGGACAAGCTGAAGGAGTTCGCAGAGCAGGAGCTGGACCCGGAGCCGTAAGATGGGCTTCTCGATCTGTTGATACTGGAGATGTGATGTCGCACAACTTTTGATCCTTCCACTCACAAACTACAAAGTCATCACGGTCCTGTTCTTGTTGACCTCGCGCTACATGAAACGGTTTCCTTTTCTGCGTCGTTTCAGATGGAACAGGACGACACGCCCACTCACGACGGCTCGCCTCTCTTTTGCTCATTTCTCTCTGCACTCTATTTTCTGTCTTCGGATAGAGAGAGCGCGTCTCTGAAGCATCATTCTCCAAAGTGCTCGTCTTCTCAACTCCTGCTTGTCTGCCATGGCGCCTGCTGCTTCAAGTCGACTCCGCTTGCCTCCAAGAGCGCGCTTGATCCTCGATCTGCTGCTCGTTCTGGTCTTCTTTGCGCTCGATCTGCGCGACGTGCGGTTCAAGGTCCGGTGGCTCGGGCCTCGCGACTCGTACTCGTTTGTCGCGATCACCCACCGCGAGATGCAGGAGAAGCCGCTGACGCTGACCCGCAACTTTACGTTTGCCGGACAAAAGATGCAGCGCGCGTCCGGCTGGAGCTCGTTTCTGCAGAAGTGCGAGACGATGCACCCGATCCCAGACGGCGACACAGCGAAGTTTTCCCACGTCATGGGCAAAAACTGCGAGATCGGGTTGCCCGAGAACAGCCACTAAGTGCCTGAGCTTATCCTGAGCAGCGGCGTCCGCGTGGACTCGATCGCGCGGGCGGCATGCAAGCTGCTTTACCACCACCGGGAGCCCGCGATCTGCCACTCGTCCATCGTGCGACTCTTCTCGGAGCGATACAGCATCGACGAAACGCCGTCGCTCCTCACGTACAAGAACCGCAACAATGCAACGCTGACTACTCTGGCACTCGAGTCGCAGCACAACTACTCGGCGATCCCAGGCAGCGATGCCGAGGCTGAACTGACAGACCTGTTGAGCGTTATCAGCACAAGCTCGCCCATGTCGGCGGTTGTGTGCGTCGAAGGCTTCATCCCCAAAGGTCTCGGGCGATACACATCCACGATCTTTGGTTGCTGCAACCCAAGTTACTACAAGAGTGCATTTGTGGGGCTGCGCGCGACAGCTTTCCCACTCTTCCAGCTGGATATGGCGCGACTTACAGTTGACGCGCTCCATGTCATGGTCATGACCTTCGTGGCACGTGAGAACAGCCGCAGCCAATTCACGCTCCGGAATGGAGCGAATGGGGTGTTTGAGCTAAAGCACAAGGCGCTGCTCAACTTCTCGTCATTCGGCGCTCTTCACGGTCGTGATCGCCATCGACATGCTTCTCATAGCGCTTAACGTGTGCAGCGTAGTTGAAATCGGGCGTCTTGTGCTCGGGAAGCAGCTGCTCACGTCGTTGGGAGAAAGCTCGAATCGTATCGGGGCGGCGTCCGCGTCTCAAGGCTGCAAGGGCGGGCTGACGTCGTCTTTGTACCGCAGCAAGCCAGTGATTTTGCTGATGCTCGTGGCGCACCTGATCTCGTGGATGGTGATCCTTCCGAGCATATCCATCTGGGACGCGACTGAGCTTCAGACTGGGAAGACGCACGCGTGGCTGACTGCTGCGCGCTGCTGGGTGCTCCCGCTCGTGGCATTCAATGCAGTCTGGGACTTGTGCGTGTTGGTCAGCGAGCAGCAGGCGCTCGCGTTTACCAGAGCCACATACGTGCGCACGAGCGAGGTCGCATGTATTGCTGCGCTCGTTGCCTACTGCAAGCGCGACGCAGTCTTCGCAATCACCGAGAAGAAGCGCCAGTACGAGATGCAGCGACTGAGCGACACGCACGCATTCCGCGACTACACGGCGCTGGCGAACGCGTTCTCCGGCCAGCTCGACTTCCTGCAAAATACAACGAGTCCTGTGCTTTCGATCATCTACGCGCCGCTTTTTGATATTGTCGTGTCGAGCGTTGTGGTGATTGCGCGTTCGCGCTCGTGCGCAGCTGGTACTTTCGCGCGGTGCACAATGATTTCCTCAGCAGCCAACACGGTTCGCTCATGGTCACGAAGAAGCGCGCATCCAAGTTTGCTGTCCTCCCAGATGCGTCCGAGTCGCCAACCAAGCCTCTGCTGAGCACTAATATCACTGATACCACGTCGCGCGAGTCTCGCTCCGTGCAGTTTGCGCTCTCGAGCTCGCCCCCGCCAAGCCCAACGCGAGGAGCTGCTGCGCTCGTGACGTCATTCCGCGACATGGACGGCGAGAGCGCGCCACAAATGCGCCTGCCATTGGAAGAGCTCGTGGATGTGTCCATTCGCGCGCGCAGCTTGGTTCGCAGCGCGTGGCTCATGGAGAAGCGAGTCGGCCAGCAGGTCTCGCTGCACGCCTCGCTCACCTTGGAGCACGGCACCGTGCTCGAAAACCGCGACTTCATGAAGACCTGCTGCGGGTTCCTGGACGTCGTGCACCCGTACTTGAGCGTGCGCGAGCATGTCGCCGGCGAGCAGCAGCAGCCGACAATTCCTGGCAAGCTGTCGCGCAACCTGAAGAGCAACCTGAAGAGCAATGCGCAAGTGCCAGCCAGAAAGCTGAGCTGCCCTCCCATTCACAAGCAAAAAAATGCGCAGCAGCTCCTTTATCTTCATAGCCAAAGCAAACCTAAAACAAACAAACATGCGCTCGAAATGCACAATGCGCAATACACGAACACTTTTTTCTCTCTCGCTTCTACTCGCTCATTTTCTTGGGCTCTATCCGTCCACGCGGTCGTACGATGGCGCGTTGCGAGGCGACTTGAGCGCCATTGGGTCGCCGTGGTGCGGCGAGAAGAGCTCCGCGCTCTCGAGCAGCTCCTCTTCGGCGATGAGTTCGTCTTCGTTCTTCAGGTACGCGAAGATCGCAACGCCCACTAGCGAAAGCGGCACGCCGAGGTCCGTCACCATCCACATGGTCGGCGCACCGTAGTTCTGGTAGAAGTAGCCGCCCACGAGCGTGCCGGCACCACGGCCCAGTCCGTTCTGCACGGCGTTGAGGATGCCCATGACCGTACCCTCACAGCCCTTTGGCGCCGCCATGTAGACGTACTGAGTGCATGCCGCCCAGGCGATGCCGAACGTCAAGCCGTGGAGGAACTCGAATGGGATCGCACCCCACGGGTTGGTCATCACAGCCAAGTAGCTGATACGCGCCGCGTAACCCGCAATCGAGAGGAGCAGCACATTGACCGTGCCGAGCTTGCGAATGATCGCTTGCGAGAAGAAGAACGCTGGCAGCTCCGAAGACGTCTCGCACATGATCGCAATACCGATGATCTGCGAGTTGTTGCCCGAGAGGTTGTAAAGGTTGAGCGTGAGGAAGCTCGAGAGCACGCCGAACATGAGCCCCATGAGGAACACGACTCCGAGCAACACGAGCACGTCGGTCTTGCGGCCCAGCATGCGGATGCCCTGGGTGAACGTCGGCGGCGCTTCTTTCGCAGGCTTCTGCACGCCGTCGTTGCTCTCGAGGAGATCGTAGCCGTCGTCGTGGCCGTGCTTGACTGCTGGGATCGCGCGCAGGATGAGCAGCGACGTGAGCATCATGATGAGGTTCAAGTTGAACGCCCACGAGATACCGGCAGCAGCGACGAGCAGTCCCGAGATGTACGCGCTGATACCCCAGCCAACTGCGCCAAAGAGGCGCTGCTTGCCATACTCGCCGCCCACTTTCGAGAGCAAGTCGAGCACGGCGTGGTCAAGCAGCGAACCGGCAGGCGCGCTCTGGAAGTTGCCGATGGCCACGAGCAGCACCGCGAGCTCAAACGAGCGCGCGAACTGGACCAAGTAGAGAAAGAGCGTGCCGGTGAGGACGCAGACGATGTGCACGAGGCGCTGGTTGCGGATCGCGTCGGCGATGGCACCCCAGAACGGCGGCGCGATGATCGCGCAGATGCACGGCAGCGTCTGCAGCAAGCCGATCTGCACTTTCGTGAAGAGCAGCGTGTGCTCGTAGAAAACGGGCAAAAAGTTCACGAGCGCCGACTGCGCGCCGGACGACATGGCGTACATGGCCTTCGGCGCCAGCAGCAGCTCGCCGCTCTTGCTCTTGGGTTGCTTCGCTGCGCCGCCCATGACTTTCTTGTCTCGTGACTCGTGACTGGGAGAATTGAGGAATGAGCTGGAGCGGACGCGCGCGCTGACTGGCGCTGCTGTTTGTTCACGTGGCCATCTTGGCTGGTGGTCAAAGGGCCGGTCACGGGTCACGGGTCCAAAGCGGACGACCGAACGACCGTGGTGCTTGGATTACGGGAATGCGCAGCTGAGCGCGCGCTGCAAGGCGTCACTCCACGTTGAAGATTGAAAATTGACTGAAAATTTGTGAGTGGGCTTGCTAATCAGATGGAAAGCATCGAAGGACCCCAGCTTTTGCCTCATCATCATCCGCATCAGTGGTCGGCGCTCGTTTCTGTCTGTTGAATCACTTTCGCATCACCGAACGCGAAAGGCTGCAGCCACAGACTGGCCAATTTGAACTTTTCGTCTCACACTCTGAAGTACGTGGCGGGCTTCTATTTAGAACGAACGGAGAACTGGAACCGGACCGGTTCGAGCGAAACCGCGCTGAAATGCATCTTTTTCGAAGCAAGTTGGCCTCGCATCCTTGACAATTTTGGAGGCGGCTTTCAGCGCTGATAGCACTCCTCACAGCGAGTGCTCGCTTGCCCTTCCATGAACGGGGGCTACGCGTCAAAGTCACCGGAATGGCGGGGTTTTGACACGCAAGGAGCCGCCGCATCACCTTCGAAAGAAGAGTTGCAAGACAAATATTTGGGCTCAACTGTGCACATTTTTTCTGAAGCGCTTCGGTTTCAGTTAGTCAGGAGATGGACTTCCATTTCCCTGACTGATAATTCAGTTGTTCTTTGTGTCCAGGAGAGGCTTCAACTGTGTTTCGAGCTCTGTTTGAAGCGCAGATGGACCGGTCCGACCTGAACCGCGCTGAATTTCGAACCGTCGGTCATGTGAAAGAGAGTGGGAGGTGGCTGGTGTGAAGGTTTCCCTTCGTTTTACTGACGTGACTTCCCATCCTCTTCCAATTATCAATTTATCGAGTGGTTTGATGTCATTATAAGCAGTTCAAGAGCCTCAGTTGACCGACTTCCCTGCTTGTTTGACATGCGACAGACAGAGGCAGGCAGGACTCACATTGCGCAACGCACCGCCATTTGCGCATTTTGACAAACAGCAAAGATGGTGAACGCAGAAGCATTGCAGGGACTCAAGCAGGCGCTGGCCGCCAATGACCGCGTCGTGGTGCTGGACGGCGGGCTCGCCACGGAGCTCGAGAAGGACCCGCGCGTGGAGCTCGGCGCCAGCAGCCTCTGGTCCGCGTCGCTGCTGCTCGAGAAGAACGCGCACCTGCAGCACGTGGTGGTGGACGCGCACAAGAACTACTTTCTCGCCGGCGCCGATGTCGCCACGACCGTGAGCTACCAGGCGTCTGTGGACGGCTTCAAGCGCGAGGGTGTGCACTCGCTCGAGCAGGTCGAGCAGCTCTTTGCCAAGAGCATCGACCTCGCGGTGGAAGCGCGAGACCTCGCGTGGACGCAGCTCGAAGCCAAGGGCGACCGCATCAAACCGCTGGTTGGTGCGAGCATCGGATGCTACGGCGCGGCGCTCGCAGACGGATCGGTACGGACCTAACGACGACTGATCTATTGGGCGTGTTGTGTATCTTCATCGCGCATTAACTGACGATGTTCGATTCATTGTTGCTGCAGGAATACCGAGGAGATTACGGCAAGACCAAGGAGGAGCTCGTCGCGTGGCACAAGGACCGCTTTGCGTTCTTCACCGAGTACCCTGGCGCAGACTTCCTGGTCTGCGAGACGATCCCGTGCCTCGTGGAGGTGGAAGCGTTCGTGCAATTGCTTAATGAGTACCCGACTTCCCACGCGATTCTGGCTGTTGCCTGCCGCAGTGAAAGCGAGCTCAACAGCGGAGAGCCCATCGCCCAGATGGCTCAAATTTTGGCGCAGTTGAGGAACCCATCGCAGCTCCTCGCAGGTAATGCACGATTCAACTGCACACTTGACTGTTCAATTTTTTATGCCCGTTGTGCAACTCATTGACGCCGTGTCTTTGTGTGGGATTCGTTCTACTTCAGTCGGCATCAACTGCACTCCGCCGCACTTTGTCGAAGGGCTGCTGCGCAACATGGACGTCGCGTTCCCAAAGGTGGCGTACCCAAACAGCGGCGAATCTTGGGACGGTCAGGCGAAAACGTGGCTCCCAGCCACGGCCGCGGGTGGTGCGAGTTCGTGGGACGAGTTGCTCCCAAAGTGGCATGCCGCCGGTGCGCGCGTGTTTGGCGGCTGCTGCCGCACCTCGCCAGCTGACATCAGCGTGATGCGAAAGCACTTCCAGCAATAGACACTCTCTTGTCACGCTCTTTGAACCTAGTTCAGAGCCACAAGTAGAGAATGGGAAACGTCGCTCGATTGGTCCTTTGGAGCCAAGTGTCGTCACTTCCGGCGGAGCTGGCGTCTACGGCGCTCGTTGCGAAGATACCGAAGCGCCAATTGGGGGCTTTCCATGCATTTTCCGTACACTTTTCCAGCGTGTAGCTTAGCAGGTGTCGTGCTTAAAGGAGCGAGCAGTGGCGCGCTGTCCGTGGTCTGTGGTGAACAGCTGCGCTCCTCCCCGTTGTAAACAAAGACGTATTCCTTCACAAGAGCGCTCAGTTCCTCCAGCACGTGCGTATCCTGGGAGCTGTCTGTGTTTGCGTTGGTACAAACAATGCCCGATGCTTGATCTGTTAGGTGCTCTCGTGGAACAGAGGTTGACGGTTCCAGTTGGACCACTTTCGGGACGTTCACGCGAAAATGTGTCGCTTCTTTCGCTCCAAGATCGTCAAGATGCAGAAGCTCATCGCATTGAAGACACGCAAACACTCGGCACGTCAAGCACCTCTTCACTGCGACAACGTTGACACCTCGCACCAAGAAGCAAAACAGACACTCTCGGCAGTGCGGTTCCTGAGGTTCAAAGGGTCTTCCACGCGCAACGCCATCGCTGCTTGGCATCGCTTTAGGAGGCAAGCTCTCATCTCCATTCGACACTGCCGTGGTCTGGGCCATAAGCGATTTTTGCATGGATTGCTGTTGCTCCAGTCGCTGCATGCACTCGAGAAGCTGCTGCTGCGCCAATTTCTCTCGCTGTAGTGCGTACTCTCGCTCCTTCACAGCGGCGCTGTACTTCTCCGAGAGAACGCGGTTGAGCGCCGAAGAAGCGGAGATCGAGAGCTTCCGAGCACCCCCTCTCTTCCAGTCGACAGCCTCCGCCAGCAGCTCATCGATCAGGCGCCCGTAGTCAGAACCGAGAGGTTCCTGAGCTTCTGATGGTTCAATCCCCGGTGTTGCTCTCTGACGATCATCTACGGGTCGAGCTGTCTCGTGATCCCGCTGGCTGTTCTTCTTCTCTTCGTCGTCGTTGTGATCTTCGTCGTTTTGCACCCACGTCGCCGAGTCGTCGATGGTAAACGAGAGCAGCGCCTTGGCGCCAAGCACAATATGCTCGATCACCAGCAGGATCCAGAGCTTCTTGAGGTAGAAGGCTGAGTTGTCCGTCCAGCTGCTCGACGCAAGTTTGAGCAGACTCTCGAGATCGCTCTGGGTCGTGAAGAAGAGCACTGCGCAGTTGACTGCGACGGCGGCAAAGCTCATGAACTCCAAGATGCTCATGAAAGTGGACACCTCGGTCTCGCTCTCGAACAGAGGACGCTGCTTCACCTGCGTACAGCAGATCACGTCCAAGCGCGTGTTGATGACGTTGCCGATGAGCGCCAAGAGCGGACCAGCCGGCAGCACCGACACGAACATCGTGATGTACCCGAACTGAAGCACGATCTCCATTTGCTTGCCCATGAGGAAGTCCGGCGGGAGCATCATCTCCTGCATGAGCACCAGCGACGGCACTGCCTGTGCGGCTTTGTTCCCGTGCGCGTGATTGGCATCCCCAGGAAGCTCAGCGTTGTACCATTCTCTCGTGAACGTGAACCAGGTGCCTTTCTTCCCAGTTGCGGACTTCAAGTGGAAGCCGATCCCTTTCCAGCGCTGCTGCACTAGTAGCAGAGGGTGAATATTCCGGATGAACATGTACCAGATCTGGCGCACACCCATGACGATGATCAGCTGGTTGCGCAACGCTGCGGCGTCACGGTCGACAAACGCGACCCAGAAGAGCGAGATGAACGCGTTGAGGAACTTGAACCAAAAGAGCTTCGCGGCGAGCATCGACTCGTACTGCCACACCGTCCGGTGGTCCTCCCAGAGCGTGAGCGCCAGTGCGACGTGGGTGCACAGGTTATCGAGAACCAGCATCGAGACGGCGTTGAGAAATGGAATCACGTACGGCAGCAGGCGTGTGGGAATCCACGTTGGAGCGTGGAACTCAAAGTCGGACGACGTGGTCGCGACCTTGACGCTGATGAAGATGATCACGACGAACGACGCCATGGTGAGGAGCACGGGGATGCCGCAGTAGATGCGGAGGAGCTGCAGCGACTTTGGGAACTTCACATCCACGACCGATTTCTCGATGGTCTCGACCTGGAAGTCTCCGCAGAACTCGGGCGCTTCTTCGTTTCGGTTGCGCTTGAAGTTGCCAAAGTTCATCTGGATCTCGCTCTTCTTGCGCTTCCAGCGCTCGACCATGAGCGTCGCCCAGATCGACACGATCACAGCGTAGAGCGGCGAGAGGGAGTAGATGTCCGCGAAGTACGACAGCAGCTGGCAGACCGCGCCAGGGACCGCGATGAGCAGCAGCCACACAGAGTAGAAGATCACAAACGCGTAGTAGAACGCGTGCTTCTCGCCGAAGTACGTCAGCAGCGGCCAAAGCATCTCGTACTGGTGGGTGCGCTTCTCGAACAGGAACTGCTGCAAGCTGTTTCCCGTGAACGGCTGGAAGACGCGCTTCCGATCGTCCGTGTAGACCCAGTTGCGCATGATGTTCTTGCAGCCGGAGGCGTCGTGGAGAGGGAAAATCGCCTTGAGGTTGCCTTTCTTCAAGTGCTTCTTCAGCTGCACGTTCTTCTGAATGATGTCCATCACCACCTGCTGCCACTGGAGAGATCGGGACGGCTCAAAGAGCTGCGGCGTGCTGGCATTGTACTTGGAGCGGACCGTCGAGCCGCGGTGCTTGATCTTGAGCTGCAGAGCCCCCGCGTGGCGCACAAGCACGCTGTCCGTCGCTCCGATGACGAGGTAGTCCGTTTGCGAGGCTCTTCGCAGCAAGGACCACCAGGAAGCAGCGCGCACTCGCTTCCCCGCGCGAGTGACGACAAGCGGCGGCGTGATCGGACTCTCTTCGCGGATGGTCTCGATGACGGTCTCCTTGAACTGTTTCTTCTTGATGCCGTCGAAGAGCATCACGTACTCGGCGAAAACCATTTTCTGGTGGCTGTTGATGCCCAGCACCTGGCGCGACTCGTCGTCGGCGACGTGGTGGATGTATGAGCCCTCGACGTTGCAGTTTGCCAGCTCCCAGCGCAGACTCTCGGTCGTCAGCAAGCGTGCGAAGATCGTGACGACGCTGTGCTGCAAATACAGAACAGCGAGGAAGAGCGGCGACTCGTTCCTGTAGTTGCGCCAGCCCACGTCAACGAGCTCCAGGACATTGAGCTTGTCGTGGAGTTCCAGAGCTCCCTCACCGTTGGAAGCTGGTTTAGCGCTCTTCGAGGCAGCTCCTCCTTCATTGTCGTGCTCAGAGCGCGCTTCGTCTATTGTGTTGCTGGGAGCGATCAAGTTCTTCTTCGTGCGGAAGTTCTGGTTCTGCTGGTATTCGGAGTTCTGGAGCTGAGCGAACAGCCCAAGTGAAGGATGCTGCTGGTCGTAGAGTATTTTGCCCAGGAGCAGAGTCACGATTTCCTGCTGCCCATGGCTCGCGACAGCGTGCTCCAGCAAGGCGCTCACCTCGCCCACCAAGCCAAAGCACCCCGCTCAGTACAGCAGATGCTGACCGTATCGGATCCCGACCGCGCAGATAAACCGCTTCTTCTTGGCTTGCTAGTCTCTCAGCAGCAGCGCCGGCAGCCGCTCGTTCATCTCGTTGACGTAGCGCACGAGCTGGCTCGCGTTCTCCAAGAAGTCGCGCGTGAAGTTCCTCAGTGTCTCGACATGGCTGAGACGAAGGCGCCAGGTCGCGTACTCGCTGTTGTTGCCCTGGAGCTGGTCCCGACGCAGCTCGGCTCGCTCTCTTAGCAGCATGAGCCCCCGCCGACCGGCAATGTCCACGGGGAACAGGTTGTCGCTGTTGACGAGCAGCGGGATGCTGAACTGCATCTTCCCGAGTTTGCGGTCGCTGCCGATGAACGGCGTCGGGTTGAGAAGAACCGCCACTTGCTCGTGGTTGCCGTTGTACGCGCTCCAGTGCAGCGGCGTCCACTTGTCAGCGAACTTGGGCAGGTTCGGCTGGTCGCCGTGCATGAGCAGGTGCTTGGTGATCTCCAGTCCGTCGTCGATGTGTCTCTCACTCGAGCCGCAGCCAAAGCAACTCACGCACTGCAGCGCCGTGTTCCCAAAGTCGTCAATGTGCTTCCTGCCGCCGAGCAGGTCCTGCGGCGCGACGGACCGCTCGGCTGTGAACTGCACAACCGCGACAGGCACGAGGTCGCCCCCAGCGTCTTTCGTCGCCATGTTGACCTCAAAGAGCACGGGGTCATTCCTGGAACTGCTACCTTGCTTCTGCTCGTTCTCCTTCTGCAAAGGCTCCAACATGTCGATCGTTTCCTGTTTTGTCCGGCTCGTAAAGTACACCATGCACGGCTCACCCAGCAGCATACGTACGACGCCGACCTGTCCGCCCATGCGCGCAGCATGCAGCGGCGTGCGTCCTGCAGTCCCGCGCGCCTGAAGTATCTCGCGAGGGGAGAGCACGAGACCCACCGAGGTCGCAGCAGCTGCGGCAGCGGTCATGAATATGTTTGAAATCGCTTCGCCCACAGCCGACTCCACCCGCAGTGCCGAGGAGCTCTCGTTCTTCTCGAGCTGAGAGCTGAGGATACTGGAGCGGTGCTGGTCGTCCCTCTCGCGCGCTGCGAGGTGTCTCCCCATCCAGTCTTCGCCAAAGACCAGCAGCTCCACGACGCGCTCCTCGTTGCCGTTCTCGCAGGCTTCACAGAGATCCATGCCATCCCACGCGGAGACCAAACAACAGCAGTTGAAGAGCTCGCTTTGGCTTCCTTGGTCGCCGGCGAGTGAGCGAGCGAAGCCGCGAGAAGGTGGAGCCCAAGAGTAACCGCGTGACGGCGACG
This sequence comes from Globisporangium sylvaticum, assembly GCA_023334975.1. Classification (NCBI taxonomy): domain Eukaryota; phylum Oomycota; class Peronosporomycetes; order Pythiales; family Pythiaceae; genus Globisporangium; species Globisporangium sylvaticum. Next base: position 24,424 of record JAADVK010000059.1, read on the forward strand.
ACGACGATTCGACTTGGATGAGGCTGGTGAACAAATGCAAGCGGTTTCCTTGACTACCAAACAGTGTCATCTCTTCACGACGACGGACGACTGGATAAGCTCGCGCCATGAGGTAAAGTTTTACATTTTTTACATTTTTTACATGCATCGCAATGCAGCGGATCGCAATGAACGGCTCCGATATTTGCTTCACGCCACGTTGCACCACTGCTGCTGCCGCGCTACTATCGTCTGCTTCCATTGACATCGTGCGTGTTGTTTCGATCCGCTTTTACGCTTGACTACCTAACTTACTTGTACATTTATTTGTTTCCCCAGCAGCCCCCACTGGTCCCATTGGCTCGTGCTGCTCTCGCGCTTTTCTTTGCTTGTTCGCGGCTTAGACCTGCAACAGCTTGACCGCGCTGAGCTCGTCGTCGCAGAGCTTGCCGCCGTCCGCTTGGATCAAGTGCGCGCTGATGGCGCACGGCCCGCCGCTCGACTGCGAGGGGACAGGCTGCTCGTCACTTTTCTGCGAGAGTTTGATCAACACGACAGCGTTCACAGTGTCCGCACCGACGCACAGCTCCAGGATCTCCGCGAGCGACAGGTCTTCGTACTCCTTCTTGAGCTTCAAGCCCGAGTCCATGGACAGCACTGTGTACTTGCCCGTGTACGCCTTGGGCAGCTGGTACCGACAGGACGGACACGTACTGCGGCGCTGCAGCCACGAGCGCGCACAGTCGATGTGGAAGCAGTGCGAGCACGGCAGCCGTACGACCTCCTGGAGCTCCTCGATGGAGCACAAGCACACGACGCAGCAGAGCTCACCGTCATCGTCACCTGTTTGAACCTGCTTGTCGTCGCCAAATATACACGGCTGCGCCTGGCTCGTGAGCTCCGCCAGCACGGCCTTGTCGGTCGGCGCGACGTTCCGGAGCTGCGGCGCGACGTGCTGCATCACGTAGCGCACCCATCCCGGACGCTGGAAGACCTGCAGCACTTGGCGCACTGACGCCGTGGCAGGCGCGGCATACTGGACGTTCACGCGCAGCGCTAGCTCCATGCGACTGACCTGCGTGCGCTCTGGTTGCCGAATTGATGAATGGCCGAATAAGCGGAGAAGCGGTGGATGAAGCAAATGGACGGGCGTGTGGAGAAATGAGGATCCCGTACCCAGATGCAGTGCTGTTGACTGCGCGTGCTGAGCAGGCAAGTGGCACGGCAGCGGCAGAAAGAGCGCGCGCGATCTTTTCGCCCACAAATTGGCTCGGGATCATGTGGTAAGTCGCCAAGATGGCCCGGCTCTGCCCCGAGCAGTCGCCGCCTTTCTCACGGGATGACTGGTTTGTGGAAACCGCCACTTCAGCACTTCGACGTCTTGGACTGGATGACTGGCATCCAAGCGCTCTTGGCGCACAGCGAGCCAAAACTCGAGAAACTCCACAAAGATACCAAACACAAACACAACCAGACCAGAGGCCAGAGACTTCGAAGCTGCTGTCGTTCCTTTGTTCTCAATTTCTTGCGAGCCGTCCGCCGTTTCGCCAGTCGCGGCGCTTCTCAGCCAGTGGATGTCCCCATTTGGAATGGTGAGTCAATTCAATCCACAACAGTCCGTCAGTCCACCCACCTCCGCTCATGGTCTCCGATAATAACACAACGCCACGAGATGAGCACCATTAATCCATCCCAACGAGGCGACGCCGATACAAACGGACACATACATGCACAGTATCAAGAAAACGCAAACGCGCAATGTGGGCATCCAGCGAATGGATACCGCGACGGTTAAATCGCTGATGACCGCGTTGAAGACACACAAAAAATAAAAATCATCTGCTTCTTTACAGCCGACAGTCGTATAGCGCAGTCATCCGAGACCCCCGCCCTAGCATAACCGTCGTGGATTTCGCATGGCGGCGCAGTCATCCGCGCGTCAATAATGCGTTCGCTCTGAATACAGCACAGCAGTCATCCCCAGACCCGGTTTCCTCTCGTGCAGGCATTCCCAGTAACGCCTCCTTTCACGCAGTCACCACCCTCGTGCGGCCCCCGTTTCATAGCAATCAGTGTGAACGTGGCAGTGGCACCTTTTTAGGAAAGGTGCAGTCATCGCACCCACATACAAAAAGGACCTGCCGGTCATCACAGACCGCGTATATCGGAGATGACTGACAGCCATCGCCAGTCATCGGTCCAAAGGCGCCAAAGCGCCGGTCATCCACAAGCCCATGTGGTGGCGTAATGAGTTTCCGAGCGGCTCGTGGTGGTTGTGTGTCACGCGTGCATGACCAAAAAAGCGAGCCAATTGCGGTGCTGATGACTGCGAGGAGCTCCAGCTCGTCTTTTTGCAGAGCAGACATCAACATTGAAGTGGGAGAGAAAGTGCATGGTTTCGTTTCAAGTTCATTTGATGCGCCATCTTTTTTACAACTGCGTCGTTGACTCGAAGATATCGATACTTGACCGGGGCGTTGTAGGTGGCAAATTTCTGAGATGCTGAGTGGAAACTGAGTGGACAGAAACGGGCCGTGCAATTGCAGGTGTGACACGACGAAACGGAAAAATAAAGAGCTCTTCGATAACTGAACTCACTCATGAGCGAGCGAGTCGCCCGTGATGACTGGCGACGCCGATGGGTGCACGCTCTTCACTCTGGACTCTGTAGTATGCTTCGTAATGAAACATGTCGCGTGAACCACAAAAGTGATGCAAGAATCGCTTCATGCCTCCAACGATTCAATCGGCCTTCTGCGCATGATCTTTTGACGTTCTACATGTGTTCACTGTTATTAAGAATCCATGGCTTGCTTAGGTTTCAACTATTGCTACGACGGCGCTTGGCGCTCGTGTCGTCTGTGCAATGCAGCAGCTTGCGTCCGCCTCGCTTTCCTCGACACGTCAAGTCGCTATTACATGCTCGGAGGGGTTCCGTCTCGTCTCGATCGCTCTGGTCGACTGCCGTTGGGGACGCTGGATGCTTGAGGTCGTAGAAGAGCTCCCCGTTCGCACCAACCATGCTCGCGTTCAGTTCGCAGGGGTAGCTGCTCTCGTGCATGTCTGCTGTCACCTGCAGGAGACGCACACTCACGATGGCGCGGACTCGACTGCTCGTGATGGCGGCGGAGGGGATCTCATCTCGCGGAAGATCGGAGTGCGCATGCTCGAGCACCAGCGTCGAGTCCATTCTCTGAAGGACGAACTTGCCAGCGAGCGCTTTCGGGAACTGGTGACGGCACACGGGACAGGAGCTTCGCTGCTGGAACCACGAGCGGACGCATCGGAAATGGTACTCGTGTCCGCAGGGCAGGCGCGCCACCACTGCTTCTTCGTCACTCGCCGCGTCAGCCATGCAGATGACACAGCCTGGAGTGGTGGCGCTCTCGCCCAGCCTGCCGCCTGGTGTCCTCCACTCTTGCTCCAGCGTCGCGAGGACCGAGCTGTGCACGGGCGACGCCTCTTTCAACCGCGGCGCCACGAAGCGCATGACGAAGCGCACCCACGTCGGCGCGCGAAAGAGCTCGAGTACGTCGCGCACAGCGGCGCCTTCGCGGACTCGGTAGAGCAGCTCCATCCGGATGGCGACTTCGTTCATGCTGGCTTGTTGGGATTGATATTCACCTGGAGATAAGAAAACCTGTTGTGAGCTGCTGGCTGGAGATTGCGGAATGCATGAGGGCTCGTGCGCTTGTGGAGGTCGGAAGAGTGAGCGAGAGAGCGAGCGAGCAGCTGATCGAGAGATCAACAACCAGTCGAACGTGTGGTCTGTGGACCCTCTTTCTGGTAAGGCACTGATTTGATTTGAGATTGCGAAGAGAAGAGTACTGTACCCGTTGCTGACAGAAAATGGGTTTTGTATCAGACGAGGCAAGATTGTGGATCCACAACCATTGTCGGGTTTTGGAATATGCCAAGTCGCCTGATTGAGCAATCAATGTGAGCAGATTCCATAATACGACTCACAAAAAGTCTTTTTTTGTCACGCGCGACGTGACGATTGTTCCAAATGGATACACTGCCTTAATAGAGCGTCCTCCACTTGACGCCAGTTGAACAGCTCCAGTGAGAGAGAGAACACAGATCAACAACAGAGGCGCAGAGCACTTCCACGTTACCAGCGGCAGCAACATGAACGCTCTATCAGATATCCAAAGCTCAACAGCTGCGACCAACTGCGGAGACAGCCCAGCGGTAAGCCCCAGTCGATGACGCACAAGGACTCAGATCTCGCGCATTGGGACGCGCAGACGCAGAAGCCCTCCTCCGAGCCGCACTTCCAGCTGATGAAGAAAGCCACAGTCCTCACCCAATGGTTAAAGCGTTGGCGATGTGCGGACTTCAAAGGCGGCTCGGCTCGGCCCCATGTTACCTGGGGAATGCAACGCGAGAACACACCAAAACAGCAGACTCTGTGGCAAATGTACTGTAGCAACGAGCTCCAAAGCGGTGCACAGTTGAGATGCAAGACTTGAGAGGGTTCCTGGCGCCAGATGTGGGGGAACGCTTGTGAACGGCTTGCCATTAGAACCCAGAAGGTACTAGTTTAACTTTATAACTGAACGGCATCGCACATGTTCAGTTTGTTGCAGGAGTTCTAAAGACCTAAAAGTCAAATAGGTCATCATGAGCAGGGAAAACTAATCCATATCTCATTGATCGAGTAAAACAAACCAACATTTTTTGGATGAACTCCATCGAAAATGACGTGTGTGCGTCGTCTGCTCAGCGACTGCTTTACAGGCTTGAACCACTCAATATAATACCACCTGTACTTGGCTGAATCACTTGGCTCAAAAGTCGATTGACGCTGAAATTTCCTTTCTTACTCCTTCAGCCGTCTCTTAGGACCTCCAGGTGGCTTTGGGCCTCGGATCCGGTCGATGGTGATCGGCACCGGAGTCGTGGCTGGGGCTTCTTCCTCTTTCAGCACTCGCTTAGGACCTCCAGGTGGCTTTGGGCCTCGGATTCGGTCGATGGTGATCGGCACCGGAGTCGTGGCCGTGACGCTGTCATCTGCGAGGACGCCGGCGATCGACACCGACACGAACATGAGCGCGAGCGCCGCCAGAGTGTACAGACGCACCATGGTTCTCTCTTGATCTTGACTTCTCTTGGACGGGGTCGATTGGGAAATGAGCTCTTTGTTGGATGACACTCGGAGGCTACAGCTTATCCGTCCCCCTACAGTCTTGTCACTCCTTGTGGCCCAACGGCATGACCTGGGGACACTCGAGAGCACGCCACAGGAGGGAAACATTTCGAAAGAGGTGTCCAAAAAATATCAGTTCCTAGAATTTTTTCGTGCCCGTACAGTATTTGCTTCCTGCAATTGGACCTCAAGACCTCTAGCGCCGTCTGTGATGGAGTGGCTTTAATTGTCGAGCCGGTCTGGTCTGAACGGGACCACACAGTACTGTAGTGATCATGGGGGACCCGTACCGAAGACACCAAGAAGCAGCATGAAGCATTCAGTCGATGAGCTCATGCGCACCTCGCACGAGAACACGAAGGGCCGACTGGGTAATGTATCATGGGCGAAGTGAAAAGAGACCGACTGCTTGCTTATGTGAGACTTGGAGCGTTGAGGTCCTCCATTCCCCACACAAACCTCAGCTGGGATAAGAACAAAAAGGCGAGTGGGGATCTGAGAACTGAACCAACAACTTGACAACAACGAGTTGAACGTGGGATCCTAGAAGTTCATGAATTTTGAGGTCTTTGAGCGGATTCTACTTCTGGTATATGTAATAATCTGTAAATGGGCATGATTTGGTCTTTGCGGTCGAATAGATAAACTAGCCAGTAAAGACTCCTCAACATAATATTCTATGCACTTCAGTGTGAGCTTTATCTCTGAAGGATTCATAACTATTCGAATAGATCCAGAAGCTTCCCGCCGCCATCCTCGGGAAAGCATGCACATGAGCGCTCGCCTGCTTTGTGCTAAAACAAGCTGTGTCTTCGAAGCTGAACTCCGGCTAAAAGGACTGGATACTCATACGACTCCAGTTTTCCTCGCGTCGACCAGGTCCTGATGAGATTCTGCGAGTTACAGTACGTCTGGTTGTTTTTTAAGCGACTTTGAATCCACGCAGCACAGACAGCGAGCCAGGTCAACCAATCTCGCGTGTTCTTGACTTCACGCATGTTCCGAAGTGGTTGCTGCGTAATAATGTGTTTCCAAAAGAATGCAACTGAATATTGGTCGTCTGAAGTTTGATTTAAAACGAGCAAACTACCTCAAGCATGAAGCAGATCTCTCGTGGGCAAGTGTACTGTGTATCAATCTGCAACATCATGAATCGCCAAGGTCGCTTTGGAAGATACATCCCATCTCTCTATAAGACACATGCCAGCATTTGCAACAGCGCTGTTCGTGTGCTCAGTTTGATCTCCTCATCCTCAGTAATGAGCGGCTCGTGAAAAAAGGGGGAAATGAGACTTTGGTGAGCAGAAACAAACAACCGGAGGAGGGTACAAACTCACATCTCGTTGACGACAAAGCTAGGACTTATTAAAGAATTGGAATTTCAAACGCAAAATGTACGTGCATGTCTGCTCAATGCCTTACTGTAGCACACGCACGCGCTAAACGTGGTCACAGTTCATAGGAGGTGGCATCTCTTGTAACGAAGGATGCCGATAGCCTCTTAATCCTCGATGGACATGTGGCGTGGTGGTGGCGGCGGGCGAGGGCGAGTCGCGTCGATAGAGTCTGATGGCGTCGTGGTCGTGGCGATCTCAGCAGCGTGCGTGCTGGACATCGGCACCGATGCGAGCGCGAGCACGAGCGCTGCCAGAGTGTACAGACGCACCACCGCCATCTCGTTGTTGCGCTTGACTTGGACGGGATCTCAGAGATTGGGTCCACTTTACAATCAATTGTGACGACGAAGATGATTGCTGGCGGAGTTGCGTTGGGTATAATTCCGCGACTAACACCTTAACGAAAAAAGGGAAATGGACATGACTTGGCTCTTGCATCCGAGCAATACAAACACTACAGTACTGTACTTCTTACTGTTACCAACTTTTCCTCCATAATAAGTTTCTTCGTCTTGATGGCCCTCTTCTTGCTTCTACTCTTGACCTTTGGCATTCTTCACAACCGAAGCGATTACTTTCAAGTACACAGTAATACTTCGAAGGACTCAGAAACAGCTCGCAGTTATCCCATGCGTATTCGTCTACAGTACTTAAGGCTGTGTTTCACGAGTGCCACGGCCAATGCAAAGGGTGCATACGCACGCTTCCGTCGACAGTAAGACTACCGCTGTCCAAAAGTAGTTTCCCTCGCCTCGGTAGGTTTCAAATGAGATTCTGCGTGTAATAAATCTGATTGCTTCAACTGGTGAACGGAAGCGCAGGGAGCGCACCGCTGATTTGTTCTTGTGGAACTCTCTCGCTTGCGCCACTCGGATTGTGAAACTATATCATAGGAATCGCGCGTGGATTGCTGGGTTCCGAAGCGACCACGCTGCTCATTTTTAGTAGTGTCATTCGGAAATTCGGAAGGAAACTTGCTAAAGGGTTTTTCTTTTTCTTTTCGTGGTGTGGCACGGCACTCCAAGGGGCTGCGAAGTCCGTATAAAGAAAGCTGGTAGGTAAGGTTGTGTGGCTCAAATGCGAGCGGCATGCCGCAGACGCCAACAGCGATTTCTCACGACCGGGAGAGAGACTGCTGCATGACGAGCTGCAGATCTCTCTCTTTACTTGCATGCTCTAGCGTAGTCGGTCGGACAAACGAAAACTGCATGGGCACCGTACACCAATGCTAGAAAGCTTGTTTCGGAAAGGGTCGAAATCACAGAGGGCTTTGGATGCCATTGCAAAGTGGACTAATCTGACACCCATTTCCCTTCAGGAGGCTACTGTTGAGGGTTCCTAAAATGTAGTTTCCAAGTGTAGTACTACTACTTAGTCCTACTACATTTTAGGTAGTATGAATAATGTAGCAGTAGCATAGTATTACATTGGGAGTTTGTAGAACATCACGCCCGCCACATTGTCTACGAAACTGTTGTCAGTATTGTCTTTCGCCTTGGCCGCCGAGTCGTGGAGGACCTGCTTGAGCAGCACGCCGCCGAGGCTGTGGGTCACAAAGGTGACGGGCCGGTTGCTGCTACTACCGTCTGCGCTTCCACCTCCACCTCTACCCACCCGAGCAGCCTCGAGCTTCTGGGTGATCTTCTCGCTCGTGCACTGGAAGCCCATGGTGCGCCACGCCGAGTCGGACGACAGCAGCTGCGAGTCGTAGCCGATCGAAAGCACGCGCGGGTTGCGGTCCTCGCGCTTGAGGTCGTCCAGCAGCCACTCGTGGCCCAGACCGTGCTCTCGTCCTCGCCGCACATCCACGTCTCGTACGGACAGCCCAGCAGGCCGTGGATGAACACCACATCCACATCGTACTGCTTGTCGTCGCTCGACTGGTCCGAGCCATTCGCCACTCTTGCTGTATTGGCACTGTTGCTGTTGATACTGAACTCGTCTGGGTCGATGAAAAGTGCAGTGGGTGCACACCGTCGAGGTGCTTTACGCCATCACCACCCTCCTGGAGCCTGCCAAACAGGTTGTAGTACACATTGCTGCTACTGGTACTGATACCAGTGTTGCTGATACTGATACCATTGGTACCACCGTTTCTTTTGGTATCAGCAGCGTTGGTGTCGGGTGCCAAAATGAGCTGTGCTGCTGAACTTGTTGAGCTTGTACTTGTGCTTGGACGTGTGGCGGACGCGTTGAACGCCTGGCGCGCCGCGTCGACTCTCGCAGAGGAGATCCAGCACGCAAAGTCGCGCGCGAGGCTCTGGTCGAGCCCCAGTTCTTTCTTGGACAGCGCCTTGGTGTTGTTGGTGTTGTTGGTTGTGCTGCTGCTTGTGCTTGTGCGGTGGCTTGTTGCGCGCTTGTGCTGAACAAGGCGACAAGACGACTGCTGTTGTTGTTGTTGTTGGGGCGTGCGCGTCGTCACCCATGTACAAGTAGCCGGTGCTGAGGAAGAGCGTGAGTGGCCGCTTGACGTAGTGCATCCTTGCTGCGTGTGTTTGTTGTTGCGTGGTGTTGGTCTTCCGCTTGCTTGTTGGGTTGTGAAGTGACGGGATGGCGGATCTGGCAAGTGGAGGCTAGTTTAGCGACCTTCTAGTGACGGGACGCGCGCGCGCACGAGAGGGCTCTATTAAGGGTCGGCTTGCGTGGGCGTGTGTGTGTGGGGGGGGCGGGGCGAGTCTTTGCAAATGGCTACGTGTCTGGCTTGTGTTCCACTTGCTCGACGCTTACTTGTTTGTTGCGGGTGTGCTGCTGATGCTAGGGCATCTCTCACTGCCCCTTCGCTCTCATAACCTGCAAAGCCCCATGTTGCTTGTAAGAGCGTACCGAATTGACTGAGATCGCAGTCATGTACAAGTAGATCGATATGTTGTGTTTGTGCGGTCACTGCGACACGGGAGCCAGTCATCTCATTGCACTGGAAGGTTCATCATCCACCCCCTTAACATCTGCGGACCCAAGTCAGACGTGCTGAGCTGCTGCGTGCGTTGACTGCGTTGATAGCATCCAAGAGTGTTGGTGGGAAGGTCCAGACGCGGTGGCACTTGGTCAATGGCTGGCTCCTTCTGTACCGGAGTTGCTTCTTCCCTCATGTTGACGTTGTTGCTGGCGAAACGCAGCGATCATCAGCAGATGCAAGCTTTGATCTGCACGCCGCATGCAATGGCTTCTCCATCGCTTTCGCTGCAGGTAGGTACAGTACTGCTCTACGCTTCTACAATCACCAAAAGCTTCTCTGGTTTGGTTGACAGCGTAGATCGTGATCATCTTGTGGTCCGAATTGCTAAACCTGCACAACTCAATGTATCAAGAGAGGCTTCTCGGACGCTGAAGGTCCTATACAACCGATGTTTTTTCCCACTAGTGTAACTCGGTTTCCCCACAGAGTGAGTCACGAAGGAAAGGCCAGCCTTGCTAGTCTGGGGCTCATGGCTAACGAGCCTGGGGATATGAGCACCAGCTGGCGAGCAGTCTTGGTGCGGCAGCTCCAGCCACCACATATTCTAATGGACGGACACCCCGGACACCCGACAACTTGGCTTGATACTTGGCAGTCGACACGATTCGCATCTGCAACAACTCCCAAGAGTTGCGCCTCCAGTCAGCCAGTCAGTCATCCCTCCCCCATCACGCCAGCATTCCGACTTGAGGGTTGGCTGAACCCATGGATGGGAAGGAACCCAAGCTGAAGCCTCCTTTTGCGCGACTGCTCCTTGATTCTGGCAGTATTCATTCCATGGGGGACAACCAGATGTCTGTTTCTACTGGAAAACTGCACACGCCTTTGTGTCCTCCCGACCCTCGACGCTCAGACTGACTGTGTCATTCCTCAATCGACACACAACAACAACAACAAACAGCTATGGAGATCACAGTGCGCGTTGACGTCCAGTATCGCGCTCCGGACAGCGCTGCAGTTCGCGACGTCCTCCAAATGTTCCGGACCTCGAGCTGGCTGACGTTCGTCATGAACTACGTCACGCCTCGCCTCAAGGCCTCGTCTCCAGCAGCCAAGTGCGTCCTAGACCACCTCGAAGCGAACTGCAAAGTGCAAGGAGGCGACAGAGGCTCGAGCTCCGAGTGCAGCATTTGCCTGGACGGGTCCGAGTCACCGTCAGTAGTGAAAGAGACCGACAGCGGCGGTGCTGACCAAATCCAGCTTCCGTGCGGCCACACGTTCCACTCCAAGTGCATTCGGTCCTGGCTGCGCGTTCAGAGCACGTGTCCGATCTGCCGCTTCCAGTTCGCGAGGGCGTTCAAAGGCAGGTACGCCGTGCATGCGCTGCACTCGACGCTGCTTCTCGCTGAGCCGTTCGGCTCTTCGACTGACAATCAAGACGCGATCTCGGGTGTGTGCGTCGCAAACGAGATCCTCCGCATTCGCGTGCACGTGACGCTGCTACGCGTCTCGGCAGAGCGGTGCCAGGGCCAGTACTCGTGCGAGATGAGCGCGTGGGTCGCAGGCGAAAACGGATACGTGTTTTGTGAAGATGCCGCGCCGCCACAACAAGCAGAGCTACTTGAACAACGGCGATACGGCGATGAGTCGAATGCGCTGAATAGCAAACCCACAGAGGAGCTCTCGGATCTCTGACGCGGAGTTAGCGAGAACGTTAGGCGATTGAAGCGTGACTGTGTACATATCGGCAAGCTGGTCATCTGGTGTTTTCCTGTGGACACTTTCTTTGAGCTGTTTTACACAGAGACCATCACTCACCGTGCGCAAACCACATGCTCCAAAATTATAGCAAAATACCGGGATTTAGTTTTTGGTTAGATCGATCTTTATTCTTATACTTGTCGCGTACTAACGGATATCACCGTTTAGAAGACCCCTACCGAATAGAGCTCTACCGGGAATACCGGCAAATACTGGTTTCTTCATACAAATTCTTATATAAATAATTTATTGTACCAGAAAATCGCCATATTTGGAAGTTTTGAGGGACACAAATAACGAATTTCACCAAATAGGTTGCTCTCTCCGAACAATGACCACTCCTCACAACACCGCGCACTAAAAATATAAGAGCCCTCTCCAAATAGAGACTGATCCCCATTTTTGCCATTCGTCGGATTCAATTTAAAAAGAAGTCCTGTCCAAGTTGAAAAGCTCTTTTTTAGTAGCGAGCTAAAATACCTGAACGGATGGACAGCAGCGTGGAATAAGAGAGCATTGCAGCCGGAGAGAAAACTTATACTACAAGCAGCTCACACCATTGCGGAACGCAAGAACATCCCCATCCAGACCAAGAAAGGCTACCTCGGGATTAGGGCTCGGACAATACAATACACAATGTTATGTTGGGACAGTGGGTCCGTAATAAATCGGTGTAATATGGAGGTCGCAACAATAATAACCTAAATAACTGCAATATGTTTCCATATTTCGAACGCGCAAGTATCTAGAGAAACCACGTATAAGAGCGTACAAGAGTGTGCAGGTGTTGATATTATAGTATGTTAGTAGCTACTATGGGCCAGATCCCGCCAACTTGATCGCGCTCGAATTCTACTATAAGTGCTCTTGATATGTTTAGCCAAATCTCCCATGTGGGAGCATCAAATCCCACCCAATTGACTAAGTACTGGACTTGCTCAACACCGGTCGAACTGCGCAAAGTTCTTTTTGCATAGATACTTTCGGTATGATACACGTCAGCTCTCTCGCCAATGTCGGGTTCTGCGTCGGACGGAGACGCGCAGTCTGAGTCTGGAGTAGGCAGAGCTGGAGAAACATCTGGTCAGTCGTCGTCGAGGGCAAACATAGTTAGCGGTAGAGGTGAAGGTGGTGGTGGGGTCGGCGGATTAGTTGAGAGATGAGGTGGGGTTGAAGGCGGCGATGGGATTGACAATGGAGTTGGGGGAGGCGGTGATGGGGCCGATGAAGAAGTTGGCGGTGGAGCACATCCAATAACACTTCTATCCGGCCCTCGCTACAGCGATCGAGTGTGCTTCTGGCGCCTGTTCTCCCTGGGCATCAATTTTAAAGGTGAGAGATAAGCACATAAGTTCGGACTTCCTGTGGGGTCCAAGGCGCACTTCGCATCATGCCACTAATTGTCGCAACTCGATTTCATTCACATGTCTGGGCTGGTTTTATTAATAGTCGCAAAACGCTGTTGCTAAAAACGTATATGGATAACATTGAAAAATACAATTATCAACAATTGAAAAAACATATTTCCAAGGCTAAAAGGGGGCGCTGTATACAACAGTCCCTCAAACACGGTTTACACGCTTGTGCGTTCTTGAGGAAGCGTTCTCCCGACTTGGAGGGAGGACTGGGAGAGTTGAGGGCTTGAGGGAAAATTTGCAACTGAATTGAAAAGCTGTTGTGGTTCCTGTCGCTACTTCCTACTAAACCTCTGGGGCTCCTAAAGGTTGTATGAATAAAACCTACTTACTGATATATAAAACCTTGGGTACATTCGAGGTCCAACCCAAAGGACTTGAACTTGAAGTCCTGTGGAAAATTCCCCGTGAAATGATTGGCTGAGCCACTCACTTCAACTGACAGAGACACGTCGCATGCGTCACCAGTCAAGTTCCCCACGCAGGAACCATCATTCTGTACTTGATTCGTACATGGAACAATCGATCTGTGCTGATCAGTACATGCGACCGTCACTCTGTACCGATAGGTACTGGGATCCTTCTGTGACGTCACTCAATGACGTCACTCGTGCATGTGGGATTTCTGTATCCGTAATCCTTTGTTCTTCGCACCCACAATGCACAGGGAAGGTGGTTTGTGACGCACATGATCTGGCAAACAGATCCACCTTCATGTACTGGCTGGCTAAGACCCATTACAGAGTAAGTATTGATTGTTAAATAATGCAACAGAATGAATTTGAGAGGCGCACCTGGGAGCACTGGGAGCTGCATTTTAAGCATCCATGAAGTATCGGTACTTCTTTCAAATAGGAAACACAGCAAGGTGATCAGAGCTGCATCACCGTGTCCGCTGCTAAGCCCGCGCTTGTAGGTCTTCTTTGATACACGGTAGGGCTTTGTAAACGAACCCATCTCCTCTCGGACAGTGATTCTCCAATGTGGTCGCCATCTTCGACAGCTTCTTCTCGCAGCGAAGCCGTAGCGAGTCGAACAGGTCCAGGTAATGGTTTTTCACGTTGCCGAAGTACGAAGCAATGGTGATTTTTGCGAGAGACTTGCCGTTTATTCGCTCTTGAAGGCCAAATGCGTGGTATATTTGTTCATTATGAGACTGAAAGTTGCGCCAGTTTCTCCCCAGCTATCACGCGCTCAATGAAGTCTCTTGTGGTGTTTTTATTCGCCTGAAACAGCTCAAGCGAACTACGTGCTCTTTGCCGCGCTCTCTGGGTCGATCCTGGGATCAGTGACTTGATCAACATGTTGCCGTGTGGGTGAGGGGAATGTCTGTCTGTGAACAGGTGCCATTGAGAGATCTGGGGAGGGAGGGGGGCAAACGAAACCACCAATGTCCGAAATTGGGTGATATTCCTACAATAAAAAGTATCGATTTGAGTATCAAATATCAAAGATTTTAGATTCGTTCGAACAAAATGTCCGAATTAACCCTAACCTTTAAAATACATCAAGGCATGGTTTTAATTGGACAAAATGGAAGTTCAAAGCCGATTTAATTGGCTAAAAATTTACATTCGTGGTGTACGTGAATTTTCACTTTGTCCGAATGGTGATGATATTCTACATGTAGTCAGCACCTGACAAAATCACTGACAGATATCCTTCTTTACACGCTCTTGGTTACACCTCTCCACAAGAAGGCGACACGCTCCTTATCTACTGCTGAAATATTGGTGAGACGCTGAAGGGTGGTTCTTCTCCTACAAAGGCTAACATGTTAGCAAATACGAATACGCAAGTACAACAGGATCATGCCAGTCAATAGTCTGGTTAAGGGGAACAATGCAGTCGCATTGCAACGTCTGGTTCAGCCGAACATTTGACAACATGGCGCTCAGCTGACCAGAGGGGTTCTCTCTCTCTCTCTGTCGTTTCTTCCTAAAACAATCACGCACAGGGCGGTCGTGAATTTCTTCAATTATGAAGGTGACCTTTCGAACTGCTTGCTGTTCCTATATCAGTGCGTGTACATGTAAATGTGACTGACCTGTGTTGTGTCTCAAACAATAGGCTGGGTTGCCTATGACAACTTGCAAAGACGTCCACCAAGTGTCGGTGTGTTTGCGCTGTCACTATCAGGGGATTGGGTCTGGAATGTATAATAAAGTAGGATGATCTTTGTATCCGGCAGCACGTCTACCTCGCAGTATGTACGATACAGGTGGACACTGCAGAAGCCCTTTTGTAAGCTGCTCGTTGTTGTCTCTGCAACGAATGCTATAGTGTAGTGGCTTCAAACACATAGAGTGGTGAGCGGTTTCATTTGTTTTGTCGGTAAGTGTACTGAGAGCCAAGTAGCCGGGTCACGGTAGTGCGTCGGCAGGGATAGCAACTGCATGCACAACATTTCGAGTGTGCGCGCCATCAGCAGGTGGCGTTGAGAGAGATCTAAGCGGGGAATACAGTGTGGTCTTTGCTTTGTGTAGCCATGTCACCCACCAAGAAATACAGCAGTGGGAAACCGATTAGAGCGCGAGTGTTGGAAAGAGATTGGGATGGGAATCGTGGGTCGAACTTCATGGATCCACAGCGGACATCAGCGTCCACCGCAGCGTGCTTGACAATCTTCAGTCGCTCGCCAGATGAGCTTGCACTATTCGGACGCTGACGTTGAATCGTAGAAATTCAGGAAATTCGCGAGTTTTTTACACAATATTTTCGAAAATATATGGGAAAACTGCAAAGCAAGAGTCGTCCACATGTTCGGTTTGATGGGTTCCGTGCTCATCATTCACTCGCGGTGATGCAATGGGACCACTTGCGCGTGTTGATACAGAGTGCCACTTCTTCCCTGCGATTTCAAAGCACCACAACTCAGGTCAGCACGTCTGTCTGTATATTCGTGGCCATTAACGATACAAAGCTAAATGAGGACTCACGTGTGTGTGGCGACAACGCTTCGACGGACGCTGCGACGTTGCTCCCTTCCGACTTGTCTCCAGAGCACTGGTCACCATCATCAGAGGCCGCATCACGCGCAGTAATGTCTTGCTCGTCGTCGTCACGCAAGCCCATTGTTAAGAGATACGTGCTGCCAATATTAGTCGTTTAGGCTAATAAAGCGCCAAAAACGCACAGATTGTCGTTGAGTTCGGGCGCCTCGTAGCCGCCGTTGTCGAGGCAGAGCTCGCGCAGCGTCTCGGCGTCCGTGACGGGATCCATCCCTCGCGGTCCGCATGGAAGCGCTCCTTCTCGAGCTCCCGCAGGCGGCTCGCGGGCGGCAGCACAGCGGACGTAGGCATTTCTTTGTCTTGTGGCTCCAACTCTCGTAGTTTTATAGTCTTGGTTGGATGGTATTATGGAGAGTGATGGCCAGTGGCGCTATCTTTGTGTCTTCCATGACCCGCCGCGAAGAGTCGCGCCGTTTCGGGGATTTTGACCATACCACGTCACAGATCTCCTCGATTCTAATCTTTTACATTATTGTGTCGTTAACTGTAGTATCCGCCTGGTCTCTGTTCCAGAGTGTAAGTGTGTCAGCTTCTCAAAAGCGACAATTGGCTCAGATTTGTGAGTCGAATCGGCCGTGGTGTATCAATCGCAAGGTCCACCTGATCCGTTTTTTTAAGGTCGCCAATCGGCAGAAAGAAGAAAGCAAGCAGCAACGACCGCATCCATCGTGGGCGATTGTGAGCAGCTAAAGAACGAGGCTGGAGAGCCCTGTGATGTGGCCAACGTATCACCTTCACCGCGCGGCGGCACCGGCGTCAACAGCTACGCCAGCGTCGCCCATGGCCGACAGCTCCGCTGTCGCTCATTGGACTCCGTCGAGCGTGTCTGTGCCCATGAGGACGACTTGGTACGGCGGCTCAAGTCGACCCCCGAGATCTCCCAATCCGACCTCCTCCTACGCTTCGACGAGTCAGACCCAGCAACGGTTCGTGCTGCAACTAACGTCGCCCTACGTGGCTTCAGTGTCCGACGCAGAGCCTACAACGAGTGTGGGGCCGCAAACGCGGCCGCTGACCAATACTGAGCGCGCGCGCAACTTTCGTCTTCGAGAGAAGGCGCACGAGAACAGCCTCGTAGCACAGATCAAGCAGCTGCGCAAGCAGATCGCGCAACTGGAGAACTCGCGGGATCTGTTCCAGCAGCGCTCGCTGATGACGCGCACCAGCATTGGCGGCTCGCTGGAGAAGATCGCGCGAGAGCTCTATGTCGTGTTTCGCTTTGGACTCGAGAGCGTTGATCCTGTAGCGATGGCGACGCAGAGAGAATTTAGTTACCCGTCGCAGCAAGCAGAGTTCAAGGAGAACTTCATGCGCCGGATCGTCGACCAAGACGCTTTCTACGGCGACAACGTTGTTGGTGTGGATGCGCTCATCGACCAGTGGCGCAAGCATACACGGTCGTACTCCAAGTTTGAGATCGAAGTCGACCATGTCAGACCAATCGCTGGCTGCGAGACGAGTCCGATCGTCGTCGTCTACTCCAAGCTGCACGCTCGATTCTCGAGGGAGACGCTGCCGATCATGTTCCCGACTGTGCTTGAAGAGCGTCCCGATCTCGCCGCGAAGTTTGTTGACCGAGATATCACGTTCGACTGCGTTTCGCGGTTCACATTCTCCGAGCGAGATCAGATCACGGAGTATCTGATCGAAGTCAACTTTGTCGAAGCACTCGTGAAGACCTTTGGTAGTGCGCGGGACGTCGCTGAGCTGATGGAGCGCTCGGTGATCACTCCCCACACGACGCTCCAAGAAGTAAAGCGAGCGCAACCGCGAAGCCTGGGCTACGATTCGTATCGAGATGATCAACATCATCTGCGGGTGAGGGGCTACGTCAAAGAACCAGAGATTCGAAGGGAAGAATGGCGCGATTTTGAGTTCGAGTACGAGTCATGGCAAAACGAACCCCAGCAGCTACGTTGTCCACGTCCGTACGGCGACGAGCACGAGGGGATGCCTGCATTTGGCATTCCACATTGGTCATAAACTGGCTGGATGTAGTGTGTACCTCAATCTCTTTGTGCACTGCTTGAGTTGTGAATGATGAAAAAAAGTCTGAGTCATCTTGAAATCCTTATCGCTTCCGCTTCAAACCCCCTCAGAGGATCATAAAATGCGTTTCGCTGTCTCCATTCTGATGTTGTTCATGATGCAGTGATCTAGTGCTTTTAAGCCATGGCTAAGTCCTCACGCCCGGGAATCTGATAAAGTTGCTATGAACCAATTTCCATTTCCGATCATGATTGACAGAGTTCGATTGACGTCACACGTCGAATGCAAGGACCGTCTAGCTAAGGATCCCATGACTGGCACACTGGCAGGCGCAGCCAATGCAAACGCAAGCAGGAGTGGATGACCTGGTGAGAGGCGTAAGCTATGAGTGCCAACGCTGCCGTGAGCTCAAGTGTCAGAAAAGACTGTGAGATATGCTGATGACGCTACGCAGTAGTGTCCGCATTGTCATCAAATCGCAATGCTGTTCTTCTTCTGTGCGGTAAGGCATGGCGTTGCTAGTATACGAGCAACACCATTGGTTGAGAAACGCTGTCGTGCAGCGCTTGATGGCGTCCTAGGTAGTCAACGATGAGTCTTCAACAAATTTTCCCACAACCGCATAAAGACAGCTTATGAACTTGACAAGCAAACCGACGACTCCGTTTCCAATTCCGTGCTTGCAACTCGAGTCCCATTTCGATTTCGCCCCCGATTCCGCTGGTGCATTTGCGCTGCTGACAAACGTGCACAGTTTCTTCCTCTCACTTTCGCAGTCGTGTGCCATCATCCGTGAAGCGCTTCTGGTGTTAATTGTTTGCTTAACGCTCTGCTTGGAGCTCTTCGAGCCGAATCTTTTGCTGTTGATCATCTTTGTGTGACTATCAAAAACACTGCAGCACGCACATCCACACACACACATAGCGAACATGAGAGATGCTGCTACGACGATGCACTAAATCACCATGACCGAATCGCAATGGATCACAATAGTTCGAGTCGCGCAGCTTTACACTTGCATCCCACGTACCAGTCACACCAGAGCTCGTCGCAGTCGGAGAGAAACTGAGAAGTCAAAACCACGCCAGCGGGCTCGGGTACAGTCGTGCTCAACGGCGATGGTCCTGGCGGTGTATTTGCGTCGGTTGGACGTGACTACACGGCTGTTCTGCATGTTCCGAAGCTGTACGATGGCGTTTGTCGCATCGGCGCGCAATCGGCAGCTGGCATGCACGACAGGCAAGCGGTGGGGTGCGGCATTCCCTATCTATCTCACACACTCTTCAACCCCCTTCACGTCCTGTCGCGATTTGTTGATAACTCATTTTGAACCTGTGTCCTCTCACTCACTCACTGCTCTGTACACTGGTCAGGCAGTGGGAGGGAGGGGGTACAGTAATGGTCCACCTGCAAACAGCAAACGAAACTTGGTCATCTCCTGATGTGTCCCTAGCCTGCGTCCAACTGAAGATCACTCCGGGTGGGTACAGTGCAAAGTACAAACAAAGCTCAGGTGTGGATCCGTCCATTCTGGTGATCAAGGGCGAGCGCTCCTCATCTTGTGTGCCCGTCCTCTGCGTCGTGGACACACACAACACTCGAACGCCACAGAAAAGCGCGCCTTGGCCTGTGGGACTGACAGTAACCTGAGGGCAGCAGACAAGGACCCCACACCAATCGCTTGCTTGCTGCCACCACCGCATTCCTATTAAGCGAATAAGCGAGCGAGCGACTGGGAAAAGGAGAGAGGGGACCCAGTTCGCTCGCAGTCCAGTGGTGATGCGATGCGACGGCCGCATACTTTTTTCGGTTCAGGAAAAAAGAAGGGGCCGCGTGCCTATGCGACCAGACCCGCTTGGCCTCCTAAAACGAGTAGCTGTGCAGTATTTTAAGGAGGTTAAGGAGGTTTGATCCGCTTAGCATAGGATTATCACATAAGCGTCTGCAACGGAAAGAAAGAAGGAAGGATCGCATGTGTGTGTATGGCTCAGTTGTGGATGGAGCTGAACTTTCTCTCTCTCTCTCTGCGCTCTGAGGACGGACCTGCGAGAGCAGGGACTGGCCAACACGCAAAGACTCACGCACAAAGCCCTCCTCCCTCCTGCTTCTCGATTAGAGTGGATAGGCGAGCGAGTGAGCGAGCAGCGCATCCGTCGTCGCCGTTACTTCTTCAATTTGTAGCAGCAGCTCGTTTGTTTGGGAAGCAAAGAGACACGCTAAGCCACTACCAGCACGTTTAACGGCCGGTTAGCAGAGCTTGGCAAGTACCGCTAGCTAAGCTTTGAGGGACCAGCGCGGGATGGAGCCCACGCGACGACGAGCGCAGGGCGGCGGCGGCGGCAGCACCAATGCTCCTTCGTCTTCCTCTGCTGCCGCTGCTACTGTGTCTGAACTGCCCGCGTTCTTGTCTAGCATGACAGCGCCGTCGTCAACAGCCAGCGCTGTTAACACAACCGGCTTTGCCATTAATGGCGGCGGCGTCCAGCCACGTCTGCTACCGCCCGTGCCGATCTGGCTGCAGCCCACAGCACTCCGCCCGCAACGCCGCACGCGCTCGCGGCCGCGCGCCAAGACGAGCAGCGAGCGCGGCCAGCTTTTCCGCCAGCGCCAGAAGCTCTACGTCGACTCGCTGGAGGAGAGCATCCGGCAGCTGCGCGAGCAGATCGCACAGTTGAGCGCCTCGACGGGGCTCTCGCGCGAGCGCACGTTCGCGCTGCACACGACCGACTGGGGCTCGCTCGTCCAGGTCTCAAGGGAGCTCTTCACAGTGCTGCGTCACGGACTTGAGACGCTGGATCCATCTCAGCACGGTGTTCACGAGACCCGGGCTGCCGAGTTCATGCGCGCCAGCGTGCAGTCCAAGGAGAACTTTCTGCGGCGAGTAGTAGACCCGGAGGTGATGTACGGCAGCCTCGTCGGTGCAGACGCGCTCGTTGACCAGTGGCACAAGCACACGGCGTGCTACTCCAAGTTTGAGATCGACGTCGGCCGCGCCGAGTGCATCGCCGATGACCCAGACGCGAACCCGGTCGTGATGCTCTGCTTCACGCTCAAGGCGCAGTTCTCGCGCGAGACCGTGCCGGTGATGTTCCCGTCCGCGCGGCGACGCCCCGACCTCGTGGACAAGTTCGTCGACCGGGACTTGACGTTCGACTGTGTCGCGTGGTTCGAGTTCTCGGACGTCGGGCAGATCCTGACGTACAACGTGCAGGTGAACTACATTGAAGCGCTCGTGATGGCGGTCGGCAGTGCGCGCGACGTCGCAGAGTTCATGGCGCTCTCGGTGGTCACGCCCGACATGGTGCTGGTGGCGGTCGAGTGTGACACTTTAGAGGAAGAGAAGAAGAAGAATGCTGATACCAGCTTTAGCGGCGCGCATTCGGACTATGGCACAGCGAAAGAAGGCATGCGAACGCTGGACATCCGTGGTTGCACGCGCTCGACGGACGTGCACGAGCGGCCGAGCGACAGCAGCGAGTCGGAGTCGAAAGACGGAGAGCGCAGCTACTACTTCAATCTGTATGCGGGAGACGACCAGCGCCACCCGTCTGACAGGTTTCACGCACCACCGCCGACGCCGCTGCCCTCGTTGCCCACAGCAATATTCTACGGCGCCGACGGCTATGAAGATGACGAGGAAGAAGGATCCGACGGAGTCGTACAGGTGTAAATACGTGCGTTGACTTGATGTTGATAAACCAAATTGCAGAATCACGCCCACAATTAGCTTTAACGCGCGTCGAAGTACTCGCCATCCTTGATCTCTTGTATCGCCCTGCGATCAGGACAGATAACGAGCTAGGTCAGATTGCTAAGCGAGCGACCCACATGCGAGGCCTTGCTTCGAGAAAGATTGCAGCCACCGCTTTCCAATCTCATGTAAACAGCCACCGCCCTATGTTTAGCAGCTCTAAAGATACCAAAGCTTCCTATTCTCATCGTGTCTACTTTCAAAGTCGTTTCCCCATATGTAGAAAGCATTTGACTATGCATCGAAACGCATTTGGTAGCTCCGCGTGTGAATCGTGGTGATCTGTTCAGTGCTGCAGCTGCAGCACCAGTCAGCGAAGCCCTGATGCCTCTCTGCACGACACCAAGGAGCAACTAGACGCAACGAAACGCGGCGTGGGTCTGTTGTTCGATATCGAGACGGATATCCGGCGTGGATCGAAGCAGAACTTTGCCTACAAACCATTTCGACGCACTGATTTCCAACAGCGGCGTCCACTTCCCCAAACCTCTCCCAGCGTCAGATCTGAAGTATTGCAGTTGAGTACCGAGTGGTTTGGGTGTGCGATTCCCAGAGTTCCAAGCCAACTTGTTGTGCGCGGATCCCATGGTTCTCGTCCTCCGACTCAGAGTCGATCTCAACTTCCGACATTCGAGCATTCAGTATTTAACGTTCCACAGCCGTACAGCAGTCCAAGTGCGAGAAGAGAAGAGAAATCCCAGCAAGCAGGCGATTGAGTCCAAGACGAGAGCAATCGCCGATGCTAGCGAGATGTAGGCGGACATTTGCTAGACGGAAAGTGCTCGCTCACCCACCATATTCCCATCGATGTTTCTCATTTCATGTGCGCATACATTCAAGCGCATGCCACAGTATGGAGCGCTTAGCAAGCTCACCTCGCACGCTCCCAGTACCACGCCCTGGCGCACGATGACGTTGTCGCCCACACGTCACGCAAGCAAAGTTATTGTCCAACTGCCACGTTTTCCACAAACGTCCCCTCCGCATCTCTGCATTTAATGCGCATTCGCCATTCGCTTGGATACTGGGAAACTCGACCACTGCAAGACACCAGGCTCAAGACGAATGGAAGGATCGAGCTCCTCATAATCAAGAAAGCGGCAGCGTTCGAGAAGAGCGAGAGAGAATTGAGAACGGAAGGATGCGAGCGAAAGAGGAGGTTGACAGCGTGCACAAGTGTACAAGTGCTGATGGTAGCGACACAATCTTCTTCGGTAGTAGCCACTGCCAAATCTTGCTACGGTATGTCGTAGTCTTTCTTATTGAGGCAAAATACATGTGCCATACCTCGCTTTTCCTGTAGCTGATCTCTTGTCAATTTCTCTTTGCGCCATTTTCTTTGTTTTTTGTGTTTGTCTTAGCGACAACAGCATAGGCATCGTGGACACGCTTGTCCAGAACGTTTTGGGTTCGGGTCGCGGCGTCTAACGTGGTCGCGAGAGCAGAGGCCTGGCCTTCGCAGCGCAACGTCCAGCGGCGTCTTCTTCGCCATTCCATCAAGCATCAAACTCCTGTCACAGCACGTCGTGACTTGTTGTCGACTTGACTGGCTCGATTCACGAACACCCCGTTTCGAGCAGTAGGTCCTCATTGTGCGCGCTACACATCCGGCGGCAAGTCGCGATCTTCTGGAAAGACGAAAAGAAGTTACATCACGCCTCAGCATTCAGCCAAGCAAAGAAAGCGAAGCAGCTCAGATCCAGTCTGTCCGTCAGCTGCTCTTGTGCTCATCGCGGGTGAAGACCTGGCGAGCGGCGTTTCGATCATCGATACGAGGACGCCTGCGGTACACGGAAGTGGGATCAGATCGGAATTTCCCGCTATCTCCAAGCATTAAAGCCTTTGCTCACGGCACGCCATCGGTGAGAGCAGCAACGATCATCCTACAAAGCAGTCACAACCTCAGAGATATCTCGCGTGCATTTCATGGCAAATGGAAGCTGCTGCTGAAGAAATATTGTGCCGTTTGCGAAACACTCCAAGCGATTCAACGTCTGTGATTCTGGGGTGTCGAGAAGCGAATCGCGAACGCAACGCCGTACTGTACAGCCAAGTACGTAGTGGAAGTCGCAGCCGTCCGACAGCGTCGCAGAGCTCAAGTACGGCGTCATTCTGTTGGTCACCCCACTTTTGAGCGATCGATTTTCGGGGTCCAAGCACTCGAATGCAGCTCATCGGACTTCAGACCGCCAGCGATTTTCGAGCACACAACAGCATTCTGACCAAATCATTTCGCTGAGGACTCGGTGCTCCCACCTCTTTGTAAGCTCCCTCACAGAAACTGCAGCGTTCGTCTTTAAAGGAGGAAATGCTTCGACCTCCAGGTCCAAGCGAGGCACAAGACAACGGTGCTGCGTGCATTTGGTGGCGGAAACTGGTTTTCTGAGAGGAGCGAGGGCGAAAAGCGCAGTTTAGCTTCACCTACGTCGTGCAAACGTTCAAGCAAATCATCGAGGAGTCCGCGAATTCGGGGGTCGCGCACCCGAAAGCCAGGCGAAGGTTTTCAGGAAGTGCTGAAGTTTGAGTCAGCTTTTCCCGCCCAATGTTTGATAACCTCAGCGTCATTCGAACAGCGAAAATGCCTGCGTTTGCTGTTGTATCATGAGCCCTCCCGTTGGTCGTCTGTGTCTCAGTGAAAGTCGGATGCTGAGTAGTCTGTAGCGAGCACATTCCAGCATGTTGCGCATCGCGAGCATGTTGTTTTTTGTTGGACAGCGAGAATATCGCCGTTGTATAGGTAGGTTCAGGCAAACTCAGCGCGCTCTGAGTGACTTGAGCTGCTGGTTCTGCACAGACGTTCCTTTGAGTCGCGCATTTTTGGCTGAGGTGCTTACAGTCAAGAGCTACAGTGAAAAATGAGCGACTCACAGTGCTGAACAGAAGCCTGCGCATCTGTAAAAGCTATGGGGGAACTCACTTGAAAGTATTTGCCTTCCTTCCTTCTACAATGCTGTTGGTGAATTTGGCGGAGCCTAAAATCTCTTGTGTTACATTTTGACAAAAGCAGGTGCAATTGACAAAAACAGGTCCAAAAGGTAAAAACGTCGACTTCAAGTATAGATTATTCATGGGGGATGATTGAAAAACACTCGATTACCGGTAATAGATTATTTATGGATCACACCCCTTCTATTTTTTACTCACAAAATTCACACACGTATTACCACAAAGTAATTGCACACGGCCGCCTTTCTGACAAACGAACAAAACTGGAAAGATGGGTCGGTCGCCAGAAACAATTTATTTACGATTGTGGGTCTGAACTCCATAAATAACTCATTCCCTCGCATAATGCCAATCTGGGGTGGACGTGCATCATCTGAAACGCTCAGTTTCCTGAAACATTCGTTCTAGAGAGGTCACCATTCCACCGATCGTAATCAGTTCGCAAGAACCGACCCCCTTCATTTCGTAAACAAGGAGGTTTTGTGTGCGTCACCTCATTTTGGCACACAACTTCACTCAAATGTGTACCGCCGTCCGACCACACCACCCAACACACCCATCAGTCCGCCCCACTCCCTCTCTCACTTTCTTTCTCTTTTTTCCCTCATCTCTTTTCGCCCTTCACGTTAGCCGCTGTCAAACGCAATTAAGGAAGTTAACGGGACCACCAGCTGGTCGGTTTCGAAGACAGATCGCTCGCCCTCAAGCTTCGCTCTCGCTTGCCTGCCGCGGTTACTGCAGCGAGCGACAGCTACACAGTTGGTCAAGAACGAGCCCAGCTGAGCAACGCCCGCCATACATCGCCATGGAGCCTCGACGACGACAGTTCTCCGCGCCGCCGCCGGCTTCATCGTCCTCGTCGTCTGCGTCTTCCTCATATGGGTCCCCCGCCATGCGGCCGCCTCCACAAGCTGCACCGCTCCAGTCGCAGTCGCAACCGCAGTCATTGCAGCCGTCATTGCTGCTGCTGGCGCCAGGACCGCGAGTCCCGATCCCTCGATGGGTCCATATGAACCCCCTGACCAGGACGACGTCGAGTCGTCCGCGACCGCGCACGAGCACCGAACGCGGACGGCGGTACCGCGAGAAGCGAAAGATCTACGAGAACGCGCTCAAGCTGGAGATCAAAGCGCTGAATGAAGAGGTCGAGCGGCTGCGCAGCTCCCGCAGCCTCTGTTCTCAAAAGTCGCTGCTGCAGAAAGCGAGTCCGCATGGATCGCTGGTGCTGCTCACGAGGGAGCTCTACACGATCTTGAAGAACGGACTGGAGGCGATGGACTCGCACTCGATGGCGAGCTTCCCGATCGACGCAGCGGCGCGCAAACTCTCTGCGATGCAGTACAAGGAGGATTTCCTGCGCCGCGTGCTCGACCCCGAGGTTGTCTGGGGCGACCTCGTTGGGGTCGACGCGGTCATCTCTCAATGGCGGAGGCACACGTCGTCGTTCTCAAAGTTCGAGCTCGAGCTTGGCGACGTCGACGTGACAACGGGCTCGGAGGCGAACCCGATTGTGACGATCCGCACAACGCTCCACGCGCGCTTCTCCCGTGAGAGCTTGCCTGGGATGTTCCCGCTTGCACTGCATCGCCAGAGCGATCTTGTTGACAAGCTTGTCGATAGAGATTTGGAATTTGAGTGTGTCTCGCGGTTCCAGTTCTCAGAGGTTGGGCAGATCTCGACCTACATGGTGGAGATCAGCTACGTCAAGACCTTACTAAGAGCTCTCGGCAGCGCACGCGACGTCGCAGAGCTGATGCAATTGTCACTAGTGACGCCACACGCAACGCTGATGGACGAGATCTGCCTTCAAAACGATGATGAGCTCGCCCATGAATCATTTTCGGACGATGGGCGTAATTGCTTGAAGCACCTCGTGCTATTCGACAGCCGAGACAGCGTGGGTAGCACAAATCCCGATGGCTATGATGACATGGGATCATCACCAGAGGGAGCAAAACTGAGTGTTCGCTACTTGCTCGCAGAAAACCGCGAAGAAGAGCAGAAAATCGGCTATGAGCGAGACATCGGTGGACATCTCCTTGAGCCGGGGCAGTACCGATCCTCCAGATCAATGTCGATGCGTCCGCGAGCCTGGACGTTCGACGAAGACGACGACGATGACAAGTACATCGCTGGTGCAGACGACGGCTACGAGTTATCTGATTAGCACCGGCCGTGCACATATTTAGCGGCATTGGACACTGGTTTCCTTTGTGCTTCAAGTATTTCCGCGAGGTCAAACCTGGACGGCGTGGTACACCAGCAGGCATAAAGAAAGCGCCAAGCCATACATAGTACCTACCACCTGCCTACTTACCATCGAAGACAGCAAATTATATCATTCTGAGCGCCAACCGGTAGCCTCTCTGCAATTCACAACTGTATGAAAGAAAAATTAGGTTGCTAGCCATCGCCCTACCCAGTAGGCAGGCTACTGAACACTCGTGACGTCACAATAATAAGACCAATGGTCTGAGAGGCATTGCATGCTTTTTGGAGGTCAGCGGCAACGATGAATCCCATGAAATAAATCAACTCCCAATACAATTTCCGTTCCGTACCTGCAACCATCCAGGAGAGGTGAGGGAGTGAGTGAGTGATCAGTAAAACCTGATTCGTTCGTGGCGTTCGTCTTGCTCACATCAGCAAGCCGCCCAGCCAACTGCTGCGTTCGTAACCAGCTCCTTCATGCCTGGCGCAAGAGTGTGCGTTGACTCAGATGATAAAACAAAGTGTGTCAATGTGTTGAAAACGCACAACCAAAGGGACACAAGGAGGGTTCGGTACCAGATACTCAGTTCAATGCGCTCCAGAGGGTGAGCTTGCAATAATATTTGTACACTGCTAAGCAGATTCCAGGATGGTTTCAGTGCTAGAAGCTACTCCGACAAAGCTCAAGGCGGTGTAAAGAAGTGCAAATCAGCACTGCTGGGCTGAGTCGTTGAGTGTGCTCTGATGCGCCACACCTCTCTTGTAGATGCGCTCGTTCTTGTCCGGCATGCATGGTACCACTTTTTTGTGGTGCTTTCGGTGGAAAAATGGATTATCTTCGAGACTTCAAGTTGACTCCGTGTCTTTGCAACAGCATCCGCGCGCAAGTAACCGTCCAGAGATTCCGCCAGAGGAGCGAATGCAACGCTGAGTGAGATGGTGTTGTGGACTGGGACTGGGTTGGGGTGTGCTGGCCACAGAGGCTATCGGTCAACCTTGTCGAGTTTCGGGTCGTCTGGGGTCATTTCGTGCATCGAAAGCGTCAACACTCCAGGACATGACGTCCTGAGCAGACAACAACGCAATGCCACGCAGATGGCGGTCAGGCTTGATCGGCATGGAGGCGATGCACGATGGTTTCGCTTTCTGCAGTGCTTTCTGGTTCAGTTGTGGACTCGGATGTGGCCGCAACATGCGACCACTTGATCGCAATTGTTTTTCTTGCCCGGTCGATTGGGGATAAGAATGACCCGACTCCAGGTCTCGCAAGCTGATCATCGAGTTTGCACGCAAGTTTGCCGCCGTCCCCAATAAGTTACTCGAGCAAGCTGATCCTCTACGAGATCAACGCCTGTATCAGCAGCATCTGGGGGCTTCTCACATCGAATTCCTGGGGGTTCGCTCGTCAGTTTGAAGAGTTCGCGCAAAACCGACCGGAACATCACGATCGCTCTCGCGCATCAGCGTTTTGTGCCGCAACGACGGATTAGCACAAGCTACGCCCACGAGTGCCTGGAGGACTCATCACCACGAATCTGAGGTCAAATCAGGTTGAAGAACCAGAGGGGGGGCTCTTGGATCCCTCTGGCTTCCAAGAGTGTTGCTGCTGGACATCCCTCAGTACAGCGGCTGGCAGTACTGTGTGTGGTTCGAAGATCAGTCTCGATCCAAATTTTGCGAGCCTGCCATAGGAGAAGAGAAGTGGGGAAGCTGAGTCAGCTGTGTTGGTGGTACTGATGCGAAAAGTGGTGATGGTGTTGTAATCAAGTCTGCCTCGATTACTCGAGAGCAATCACTCACAAAAAGTGTAGCCACTGACCTTTCGACTCACTGATTGGCTGAAAATGGATCTCTAGTCATTGGTGATTGGATGGAAAAACTGTCCATTTCCAGATGGCAACAAGAATGAGTCAGTCTCCTTTTTTCCTGGAAGAAGCAAAGAAAAAGCACGAGCCAAAAAGAGCTCACTCACCGTTAGCTGCATGCCGCTCGCCTCGCCAGCTCACCTAAAGCTGGAGTTCGTACTGGCTGAGATGATGCTACCATCGCTGTTGCTGCTGGTGCTAATGGTAGTTGAGTGCAATCAGGTCGGTCGCCACCACTCCAGCAGAAGAAGATCGAGACGGCTGGCGAGCTGCTTCGGAGTTCATATCGCGGCGGGAAGGCACTGTGCCGCTGGTCTCGCAGGCTCTAAATTACGATCTGAGCGACGAGATCGAAAGGGATGCGCTTGACGAACAGCTCGCAGGTCGTCCAGTTCATTGGCGCCACCCATACGCGTAGACTAGTTGGTCCAAGGTCACGGGATCAAAGCGATTGAGTCTGGGAAGAACGTGCTGCGAAGCAGGTGGCGCTTGGTCTTGTTCTACTTGAGCGCAGCCGTCGTGAACTGTGTCAACACCATTTTCTGCGGCTGATCGTGCGGTCGTACGTGGTCCAGTCGGTGTGCCAGCGGTCAGATGCTATCGCATAGCAATGGTGTGCGGCGAAGGGCTGCAGTACCCACCCCAGGTTCAAAGATAGCGTCAACTGCATCCGTGAGGGCTCTGGTCCACACGTGGTGATCAGTTCGCGACTGCGTCTGCGCTTCTTCAGGATGCCTTGGAAGCGCGCTTCTCGCAAACAGCACGCAAACAGCTGCGTTCACAGAAGAAGCGTCAGCACCACTGCACGACTCTGGCGCGGCTCGTTTGGTCGACGTCGGCTGCGCGATAGGATGGACACTCTGGTGTCACGCTTGGGGGTCTTGCATGATGCTCGATTTCGTGATTCGCCGAGTGCTTCGCGATTGCCAAGGAGGAACGAAGCGAGGAGAGTCACGGGGGATCTGCGAGACGAAAGAGAACAAGCAGAATCACAGCGCGAGGCTCGCTCCAGACCGCATCATCGAGACTTGGAGGCATCTTCGTCTGGCGAGCAAGGCACTGCGTCAATGCCAAAGACCAAGAAGAGCCATGCACGAAATGCTTTTGAGCGGCGCATTGGCACTGGCGAATCGGTGCGCTCTCTGTATCCCTTTCCCAGCTATTCGCAATGAGAAATGAGACTGCGATTGTCTGCGCTATCCACCGTGCACGTCCCGTTTGCACGCAGCGATGCAAGTGTACTTAGATGAGTTATCAGTCGACCCACACTTTCCCAATCATTTTTTGGCGCGAAAACAGATGCTCAAAATAACTACCTGTAAACTATCCAAGTGCATTGAGCAATAACTATTCTCAGCGCATTATAATATGGATTGTTAAACACGCGAAACCCTGGTTTGTCATTTCATGTACTAGTTTTAGATGCATAGGTCCGATTCTACTGATATATGATATTTTTCATTATAGTGTCTGTCACTCTTTGTACGTTTGCTATTTTTAGTCACACTGTCATCTGTAATAATAGCCCCTGATCATCACAGCCAGAAGCGCAATTGGCGAAGAGCTACGCAAGCAGCAACATACGGTACTGCTAAGCAAGCAGACACACGAGAAGCAGGAGAGAGATGCCGCGTGCAGATGCAGAAGTGGAGATCATCGAGCTCTCGGACGACGACGACGACGCGTTAGTGGACGTGATGGCGCCTGCTGTAGGCGCCTCTGCCTCCGTATCTGCGTCTGCGTCTGTTGAGGACAGCGCGTCGCTATCACTGCCCTCGATGGACGTCATCGAGATCAAGGACGAGGCAGCGCCGCTCGCGGTGACGGCGACGGTGACGGCGACGACGATGACGCCTGCGAAGAAAGAACCAGTGGAGTCGCCACTTGTAGCAGCAGTAGCAGCCGACCCGATTCCAGAGCCCGCGCCATCGAACAGAGTGATGATCATGGGCTACAGCGTCGACTTCCCCGAGGGCAAGAAGCCCTTCCCGGCGCAGCTCGCAGTGATGAACAAAGTGCTGCTCGCGCTCAAGACCGGGCAGCACGCGCTCTTGGAGTCGCCCACAGGATCGGGCAAGACGCTCGCGCTGCTCTGCTCGTCGCTCACTTTCCAGCGCAAGCACGTCGCGGAGCTGGTGGAGAACCTGGAGGTGCAGCGGAAGCTCGCGGCGGAGGCGCACGCGGCAAAAGTGCAGCAGATTGAGCGGTTGAATCAGCAGAAAGCGGAAGAGTTGTACAGCAGAACCAAAGGAATGGGCGGTGAGGATGGTAAAGTTGGCGTTGATGGCGTTGATGGAGCAGCAAGTACAGTTGGTGTGAATGACGACGACGACTTTGCGTCGACGCAGCCTTCGTTCGACCAGTTCCGATTCTCGGCGGCGGTGAAATCCATTGCTGTCGATGACGGCTGGATCTCCATGGAAAACAAGAAAACTGCGATGAAGCTCGAGAGCGGTGGTGATGCAGACGATGACTTTGACAGCCAGCCGGATGATGTGGGCACGATGAAGAGAAAACGAGTTCTCCCATCGTCCTTCGCGACATTAAAGAAGACGCCGAGTAGCAGCAGCACTGGTGGAAGCACTGTTGACGATGACGACGACGACATGGAGTCTCCACCAGAGCTCAAGAAGCTGAAGACCAAGCGCGCTTTGCCGACGTCATTCGCAGCTGCTGAACAGTCCGCTGCTGCTGGCGTCAACCACGAGAAGTTCCACTCGACAACAGCAAACGACGACGGAACTTCTTCTGTTCCGAAGCGCGTGGCGCCACCAAAGATCTTCTTTTGCTCGCGGACGCACTCGCAGCTCTCCCAGGTGGTCGAGGAGCTCAAGAACTGCCCGATGTCGTACATCCAGGCGCCTGACGCGACGAACCCGTTCACGAAAGAGCTCAAGATGTGCGTGCTCGGCTCGAAGGCCAACTTTTGCGTGAACAAGAAAATCAACACGGACCCGACTCAGGTAGACGAGAAGTGTCGCAACCTCATGGACATGGGCTCATGCAGCTTTGCCAACAAGCGGCGCAAGACGAACGACCTGAGGCGGGTCGCGCCGCCCGTGTGGGACATCGAGGACATGGTCGCGCTCGCCAAACGACATCGGGAGTGCGGCTTCTACCACGCGCGCGATGCGCTGGTGGACGCGAACATCGTGTTCTGTCCGTACAACTACATCCTGGATCCGTCGATCCGAGCGGCCGTGAGCATCGAGCTCAAGAACTCGATCGTCATCTTTGACGAAGCGCACAATGTCGAGGACACGTGTCGCTCGAGCGCGAGCATGGAGCTGAACACGGACGTGCTGGCGCTCGCGATCAAGGCGTTCACGAACGTGATCAAGCACGGGAACCGGCCGCCGACGTACCACAGTCTGCTCAAGATCCTGAACGGACTCAACCGCTGGATCCAGAAGATCAACGCGAACGCGAGCACGATCCTCAAACCCACGGGCTTTGAAGAAGAGAGCAAGGTCTGGTCGGGCGTCGACGCGCTCGCGATGTTTGCCGAGTACACGGGCATGACACAGGACTCATTTGAGCAGATCAAGCGCGACTTGGCCGCCGTCAGCGAGCTGGAGAGAGAGCTCTCGAGCACCAGCGATCAGTCGCAGCCGAGCAACAACGGCATGCAGCCCGATGGTGGGGAACCGAAGGAGGAAAATGAGGCAAACTCGTCCATGCTGCTCGGGACGTTACCGCTAAGCACGGTCCAGATGGTGATCAACGTCGCCGACTACATGTTCCGCGACCAGCTCAAGTACCTGGACGACTTCAAGCTGATCATCAAGAAGTCCCGCAACCCGCGCAACGCCGGCGGACGCTTCCGCGGATCGTACACTGCGGACGCCAAGAGCAACGGCTGGGAGCTCAAGATGTGCATCTGGTGCCTGAACGCCGCGGTGGCCTTCTCGGACGTGATCAAACTCGCGCGGAGTGTCATTCTGACGTCCGGGACGCTCAGCCCCATGGACTCGTTCGCCGGTGAGCTGGGCACGGACTTCCCCATTCGCTTGGAGGCGAACCACGTTGTCAACATGCGCAAGCAGGTGTTCGCAGGCGCGATCATGCACGGACCCGGCGGCGTGGACCTGTCGTCGACGTTCACGAACCAGCAGGAGTTCCGGTATCAGGACTCGATGGGGCAGCTG
The DNA here is from genome assembly GCA_023334975.1 of Globisporangium sylvaticum. NCBI lineage: Eukaryota > Oomycota > Peronosporomycetes > Pythiales > Pythiaceae > Globisporangium > Globisporangium sylvaticum. Next base: position 56,945 of record JAADVK010000059.1, read on the forward strand.
CTTCTCCAGTACTCGCAGGTGGTCCCCGGAGGCATCCTCATGTTCTTCCCGTCCTACTCGCTGATGGACAAACTGGTGGCGCGATGGAAGCAGACGGGGCTCTGGGGACAGATCGACGCGATCAAGACCATGTACAGCGAGCCGCGCAAGGCCGGCAAGGACTTTGACGCGCTCCTGGACGAGTACAAGTACTCGGTCGCGGGAGGGAGAGCTGGCACTGCCGGCACGAAGACCGGCGCTGTGTTCCTCGCCGTGTACCGTGGCAAAGTGAGCGAGGGTATTGACTTCTCCAACGACAATGCGCGCGCTGTGCTCTGCGTGGGGATCCCGTTCCCGAACGTCAAGGAGCTGCAGGTGTCGCTCAAGCGGAAGTACCAGGACGAGAAGAGCCGGGTGAACAAGAAGCTCGTGAGCGGCAACGTGTGGTACCAGCTGCAGGCGTTCCGAGCGCTCAACCAGGCGCTTGGTCGCTGCATCCGCCATCGTCAGGACTACGGCGCCATCCTGCTGCTGGACTCCCGCCACCGAGCGCAGGCGCACACGAGATCGCTCTCCAAGTGGATGCGGCCGTTCATCCAGGAAGTCGAGTACTCGGAGCAGGTCCTCTCGCATTTCATCGACTTCTTCAAGCGCAACGAGTTGGAATTGGGCACTGGCGCGGTGCAGCAGGCTGCGCAGATGGAGGTCAAGAGGAACGCGCCGATGGTGCTCAAGTACGAACAGCAGTCTTCTGCAAAGAACAAGAGGACAACTGTCGCGGTCCCACCACCGCCGAGCACGATGCACAACACCATGACGTCGGTGAAGGCGTACATGGAGAAGCGGCGGCTTGAAGTGGAAGGTCCACGGGTGTTCTCCCTGTTCAAGCAGAGCAAAGAAGCGAAACCAGCCGCAGACAAGAAGGCCGCAGGTGCCAAGTCCTCGTATGCGCGACGAAACTAGCTTTAATCAACAATTGTCTTCATAATGTGGACAAGTTTTTGAAGACCTCAAATCTTCGAGTTGTTGACACAAGTATCTACGATGAAATTGATTCAACGGTGGACGATATGGTAGCCATTTTGAGGGCAATCGGGCGGACGTATTGAGGACATGCATGGATATCATGTGGCCAAGCCTGGACATGTCGTGGACGTGGGTGAACATCATGCAGACAAACGACGACAATGGAGGTCAATATGCGAGCATGCGTAAACAAGATGCGGACACATTGGCGGACCATTGTTAACAGTCCGTTGATGGACAGGTCAGTGCACATGACTGTGGACAAGTTAGGGGACTTGTCATTCGTCATCTTCAAGCAGCTCGACCACGCTGTTTCCTGCCGACACCAGCGAACTTGACTTGAACGGATAGCCGACTGTTGTGGACCTCCTCTGCGCGCGAACCGCAAGCGCTAACGGTTGCTGAGGCGGCATCGAGTCGGAGGCGACGGCGGCGTGTGCTGTCAGATGCTGCGGTTTGGGAGGGCCGTCCGAATGGTGCGCGTGTGCGAAGAAGCCGCTTCCAGGACGCTCCTGCTTCTCTGCCACAGCGACCGTCGCATTCGCAGCCTGCTGCGCGCGGTGCATGACGTGCAGCATCTCCGCCTCGGACACGTGGTGGAGCAGCAGGAAGACCGAGTTCTCCACCTGGAAGCGCTGGTACGCGACCAGCTCCTCGAGCACGTTGTAGCGGAACTCGACGCGGCGCATCTGCTGACGTGTTGACTTCCACTCTTCCCTGGACACGCGTGTTCCAGGCAAGTACACAGAAGGGCGGCGCGCGACAAGGGGAAGTAAGTATAACAATGGGGTCATAGATGCAATGAGTGATTGTGTGGAGATTCTCGAGCCTCGTACCGTTTCTTGTCCTTCGTGAGCTGGAACGCCTTCCGCTTCTCCGAGAGCAAGTGGTGCAGCATCGCCACCTTGAGCTGCAACGGCACTTTCTCCGCGTGCGTCGGCGGCGCAACGGCATCCATGATGGTTCTCCAGGAAGGTGAAGATGAAGCCCCTTTGCCTCCTCGGCCGTGGTTCGTCGTAGATCGAAGCGACGCGTGCGGTGCCAACATCATGTGTGGAGGCGAGGAGTACAGGTGCGAGTTGCTTGGGTCGCCATGGTGGTTGCTGCTGTCGGTAGCGTAAAAGTCCTGCATCGCGTGCTGGAAGTCCTCGCCCATTTGCTGCCGGAACTCGAGATCCTGTTTGACCCGCCCGCTGACTTTTTTTGCTCGCAGGGAGACAGAAAAGCCTGGCGAGAGCGCTCTGGCGATCGTCGCAATCGACGGTGGCTTCCCGGATGAAGAAGTAGCTGAAGCAGCAGCAGGTGCGATGGAGAGCGGCGTCTGGATCGTGCCGCCGTTCTTGAGGTGTCGGTGCATGCCCTCGAGTTGCTTCTGGTGCTTCTCCGGCGACACTGCTGTAGCCGCTGCTTTCAGCGAGTGCACCAGCGCCGACCCGTCGTCGGGATCCCCAGCGGTTTGTAGTTGTTCGAGTTGAGAATCCCGTGCCGCCGCTTGCTCTTCCGCTCCAGTTTCGCCCACACGAGCAGCAGCAGCTTGATCCGCGCGTCCGTGATCGCGCGCCACGTGCGCCACATGATCTGGAAATCGCGCACGCGCTTGGGGAAGCGCAGGATGAGGCGGCGGAACTTGACGTCCTGGAACTCGAGCCACGACGTGACGATGATCTCGATCGCGACCACGTTGTACTTGTTCTTCTTGCGCGTGAACCACTGGCGCATGGCCTTCTGCATCATCGAGATCGCCTTCATCACGATCGGCATGCGGTAGAACGGCGAGTTGGTGGACGCGCTGGCGAAACAACCGAACCCTGAGAGCGAGTTCCTTCGGATCAGCGCGCGCTCGCGCCAGAACGCCTGGATGCGTCGCGCCATCACCACCTGATGTAGCGCGTCCCGCTTGAGCTTCCACTCCTGAAACTTGCCGAGCCAGTTGACAGACGCCTGCGCAAGCGTGGTCAGCAGCAGCCACTGGCACTGGCGGTACGTGCGTCGCGCCTCTTCCTGGCGCTGGTGGCGGCGCGTCTGCCATCGGTTCACCGCGTTTCGCACGGCGGCTTCCTCTTTCGCGTCAAAGATCTGCTTGCGCCGGATCGCCTGCTGCTGCTTCTGTTCAATGGACGACGGGAACACGGGCGTCTGCGGCGGCCACTGCAGCAGGTTGAGGCACGACTGGCGCTTGTTCTTGAGGACCAGGTTCTCGCCGTGGGTGAGCACGAGCTGCTGCTGCTTGTCGCGGTGCTTCTGCACCATCTGCTCCAGCACTTGGGGCAGCGAGCGCAGTTCGTCCGTGCGAGAGACCAGGTTCCGGCTCTTCAGTGCCGCAGCGGTCTGCTCTCGAAAGACACTCCGACGCGTGGAGAATTTGAACTCGGTCTGCCGTTTCGCGAGGCTCTCGGAGAGCTCGGGCGTGGCACCTGACGTAGGCTGCTGCTGCTGCTGTTGTTGCTGGAAGAGCGTGACGAGCAAACGGTCGACGTCGCGATTCTTCTCTTCGCGGGAGCTCACAAGCAATCGCTCGGTCTCCGTCAGTGGCGCGAGCTCTCCGAGCGGATGAAGCGTCCGCGCTTTCGAGTTTTCTGCCGCGTCGCGAGCACGCGCTGGTGGTACGTATGAGAATGTGGAAAGTGGCGTGGCTTCGAAAGGGCACTTCGAGAGCTTCGAAGGTGTGACCAGTCGGATCGAGTGTGTCTGCATTTGTATGGTATACTTGAATGCAGTGTGTGGAATGTGTGGCTGTGCATGCCTCTGGGTTTTTATGCCGATACCGAAAGGTGGAGCTTTTCCCAGTACCAAATAATCCGACCAAGTACACGTACAAAGGAAGCTCGCAGAGAGCAACAGTCGGAACGCACTCCTCGTCTTC
>JAADVK010000060.1:0-60657 GCA_023334975.1 Globisporangium sylvaticum
AGATCCACGTGAAGCAGATGGGTGCTGTGAATTGGCGATCTCCAGAGTACTTAGCGGGCGAGCGACCGACATTCGCATCCGATGTGTACTCGTTCGCGATGTGCATCATTGAGGCTGTGAGTGGTGATATGCCGTGGGGAAACCCGATGACATCCGCTCAACTTCGCTATCAATGGAGAAATGGGAACAGTCCGAACCTGTCAGACTCGCTGAACGACATGCAGCGGAATCTGATTCGCTTGATGACACGGATGAACGCGTCGAAACGCGTGAAGATGGCGTATGTGGTGAACAAGTTGAACGAGATCGCGCAGGACGAGGGAGCCATGAGATGACCGAAGAAAGTCAGTACAATCGCTGGCTGTTTGAAACAAGCGCACTAGCCACGATGCCGTACGGAAACCCGATGACATCTGCTCAGCGTCATTCTCAGTTGAGGAAAGGGAACACTCCGAACCTACCAGACTCGCTGAACGTCACGCAGCGACAACTGATTCGCATAATGTCGAAACATGTATCGTCGGAGCGCGTGAGGATGGCCAATGTGATGGACAAGCTAAGCGCGATCGCGCAGGACGAGAGAGCTACCGCATTGCCGGAGAAGCCCAAATCAGTACGACAAGGCTACTATGAACATCTGCGCCGGGCGAGCGGCATCGAATCGTCGCATATTTTGGCTAAGTGACGTGCATTTTTTACCAAGCCTGAAAAAAATAGCGTTTGTGAATGAAGGCTTTTTTTTTACGAAACCATATGCATCTCTGATCGACTGGTGGCAATGACACGAAGTTAGTTGGAAGCAGTAAATCCTGATCTAATTCACACAGAAGTCCATACCCAGGTGAAAACGGTTGTCAATTGCGCTTCAGGAAACAAGCCAAATCGAATGAACTACGAATCAACACTCAAGAGTCCATTTTCATGAGTAGGCGGAATTGTATTGGATGGTGTTAGCGTCAATCCTCTTTCTTGTACGGACCTCACTAGCAACACGCCAACGAAGAGCTACAAAGTACAAACACACGCCATCCATCCATCCATCAAGTAGTTCAGTAGCAGTAGCTATCTATCGAGAGGATGGATGGGCGTCTATTCACTTTGGAGCTGCTCCTGGGGTTCATTGCGCCTAACAGAATGCAGATGATAGCTCTTCTTTGGGTTCGTTTTGGTTTGTGTGTGTGGAACTTATGCATGCAGCACAGCCGAGCCGCCTTCCGCTCTTGATCTCTCTAGTCCTGGAATCGAGAAAAGGGAGGCGACAGTCTGGCTTTCTTCTTGTTCTTGTTCTTCTCTAAATGATCGTGCGCAGGAAGATCGTCTCCTTGATCTTCTTGAGCTCGCGCGTGACGACCTTGGCGTGGAACTTCTCCACCTCCAGCACGATGTACCCGTGGCGCGGGTCCGACTGCAGATACTGCGACGTCACGTTGATGCCGTAGTCCGAGAGCACCGAGTGGATCTTGCTGAGCACGCCTGGCACATTGTGGTGCATGTGCAGGATGCGCATCGAGTTGTTGCGGATCGGCAGCATGTCGAGCTCCGGCGTGTTCGTGGACGTCGTGGTCGAGCCGTTGTTGATGTAGCGCACGAGCTTGCTCGCGACCTCCACGGCGATGTTGCCCTGCGCCTCCTCTGTGGATCCGCCAATGTGCGGCGTCAGGATCACATTCGGCAGTCCGCGCAGTGGGGTGTCGAACGGCTCGCCGTTCTTCTCTGGCTCGAACGGGAACACGTCGACCGCGAGACCGCCGAGCTTGCCGCTGCGGATCGCGTCGGCGGCCGCGTCAATGTCGATCACCGTGCCGCGCGCGTTGTTCACCAGCAGCGCGCCGTCCTTCATCATCGCAATCGTCTTGGCGTTGATCATCTTCTTCGTCGTGCTGGTCGCTGGCACGTGCAGCGTCACGGCGTCCGACATGCCGAGCAGCTCTTCCAGCGTGTCCACCTGGCGCGCATTGCCGAGCGGCAAGCACTTGATCGGGTCGTAGAACACCACCTTCATACCGAGCAGCTCCGCGAGCACCGAGATCTGCGAGCCGATGCGGCCATAGCCGACAATGCCGAGCGTCGTGCCGCGCACTTCGTGGGAGCCGGTCGCAGACTTGGTCCAGATGCCCTGGTGCAGCTCGGTCGAGCGCAAAAAGAGCTTGCGGTGCAGCGCGATCACCTCGGAGAGCGTCTTCTCGGCCACCGAGCGCGTGTTCGAGAACGGCGCGTTGAACACCGGGATGCCGTAGCTCGCAGCGTCCTGGAGCGCGACCTGGTTCGTACCAATGCAGAAGCAGCCGACCGCCCAGAGGCGGTGCTCGTGCCAGCCGACTGTGCTAAAGAAATCCGGGTCCAGCTGCGTCTTCGAGCGGATGCCGAGAATGTTCGCGTCGCCAGCGACGCGCGCGAGCTCTTCGCCCGAGAGCGCGCGCTTGTGCGTCTCGACCGTGTACCCTTCGCGCTCAAAGACCTGCACGGCGCGCGGGTGGATGTTCTCGAGCAGCACGACCTTGACCTTGTTCAGCGGGTACGTCACGGGTCGATGCAGGTACTCGCTCTGCAGCGCATCCTCGGACTTGATGCTGTTGCTGCTGTCCTCGCTCTCCGTGGCGGGCGAGAGCACCGCCTTCTCGACGGGCGTGGTCGCCTGCAGGGACGCGAAGCGGCGAGCGGCCGACGCAGACGCCATGGCCAGAGGTCGACGAGTCAGAGACGCGAACATGCTGATGGTCTGTGTGTGTGACTGTGGCGGTATCTGCAGAGACAGCGAGAGAGAGCGATTGACGCGGCGCTCTCGGCGGAATTTCTGGCTATGAGCGCGCAATGGGCGAGGGGGAGGCAAATGCAAATGCAGCAGTTGTTGTCTGGACGATTGGCGCTTCTCCCATACAAACGCCAAGTGTATTTGGACACGCGAGCGAAGTGGCACGCAATCACATTGATGTTCGCTAAAGTACGGTTTGTGTGGTCCACGTGTTGTTTTTGTGTGGTGCCACAAAGTGTGAAAAACCTTGACGAGATGGTATTAGACCCTGAAAAATGTGTAGATAACCTTGGTTGTGGTGCCATTTGTGCGAGCTTCAGTTTGAGGTTTTTCTCGAGTGGACGTGTTTGCGCCAGCACCGGGACACACAAAATACCTTGTCTCAGTTCAGAACTGGTCCCGTACTTGACGAGGAAAGTCCCGTAGATGGATAAATCTGCCAACCATGATAGTCTGCTTCATAAAAATTTCACCATATACCAGGTCAGCTGACTCATAGAGGTAAATATACCCTAATTGTATGAAACGTTTCTTCATTTCCATCCAAAAGCACAAACACATCATATTGAACAGGAATTGACTTGGCCAGGTCTATCCGGACACCTGAAACACGGGAAATTGGACCGACTCTGCGGGATCGCGGGAAAAAACTGATGGCCCAGAGACGCCGCGCGCCACAAAATGCGGAGAGTGCTGTTCCTCGAAGTTGCGCTTGTCGGCGATAAACGCGGCTCTCATCCATCATTTCACTTCAACATCCGCTCGCCCAACCACTTTCCACGCAAGGGACAACGTGGCAAGTGCGTGTGCGGATTGACACTGTGATCTGCTCCTCCTGACCAATCAATCCCTCCTGACCTTCCGGAGAGCTCTGTATGGACACAGTGTGACTGGATCCGGTGGCGCTCCTGACCTTATGGTGTACCTACCAATCCTGCGTTTTAGCATTGCTCTCTAAATGTTTCTCTCTACACTTCGTCGGACTCGCTCGGGTCCCATGCGCACACGAGGTGCTCGTCCAACGCGTCCAGCGTCTGCATCTGCTCTGCGCTCAGCTGCACTTTCGTACTCGCATCCAGGTTCTCTTGCTGCCGCGCTGGGTCGACCGACTTTGGGATCGTCACGTAGTCCTTCGTGAGACTGTACGCGATGAGCACCTGCGCTGGCGTCGCTTGCACCTGCGCTGCGATATCTCTGAGCACCTCGTGGTCGAGCATCTTGCCCTTGGTCAGTGGCGAATACGCCTCCACCAGGATGCCGTTGCGCTCGCAGTACGCCACGAGCTCTTTGCGCGCCAGCCACGGATGCAGCTCTACCTGATTGATCGCTGGCGGGACTCTCGCAGTCAGCGCGAGCTTCTCTAGATGCGCGATGCCAAAGTTTGACACGCCGATGTCTTGGACCACGCCCTGCTCTCGCATGTCCTCCAGCGCGCGCCAGGTCTCGGCTCGCAGGTCCTTGTTCCCAGGTGCGTGCAGCAGCAGCAAGTCGATGTACGTGCCGCCGAGCTTCGCGTTGCTCTCCTGGATCGCTTCGACGGCTTTGTCGTACCCCCAGTGCCAGACCCAGAGCTTCGTGGTCACAAACACTTGGTCTCGCGGCAGTCCCGAGTCGGCCAGCGCCTTGCCCACGTCGCTCTCATTGCGATACCACTGCGCAGTGTCAAGGTGGCGGTAGCCGAGTGTGAGCGCGCTCAGCACCGCGTTGTACGTCTCGGCGCCGCGCTTGCTCTTGTAGAGACCAAGGCCGAAGCGCGGGAGCTTGGCGCCGCTTGGCAGCAGCACTGTCGAGCTCATCATGGATGAGGCTGTCAACAGGACAATTCCATTCAAAATGGAGATGAAAAGCTGATGCAAATCATGAACGATCTTTGACAGCCAATCAAATCCAGTTGATGGATCGGTTTCAGCCAATCAAGTGTAGCCACTTTTGAAAAGATACGCTTTTGGCAAAAGCGTTTTGCCGGTCAAAAAGCTTCGATATTCTCCAGAGGTGTGACCACAGAGACTAAATCACCAGAGAGCCCTGTGAGCTACTGAGGTGGTGGATGGCGATGACGCTCTTGCCATTGCTGCTGACCAGCGGCGAGCGCGTTGCGCTGCTCTGTATAGTCTCAGTGGCGCTCTACGTGTCTCCACTGCTGCACTCCATCGACCAGTGGCAGTTCATCTTTCTCTACGACGACCACAACAACTTTGTCACAAACCCCGTGCTCCAAGGTGACTTCCTCTTCCCGTGGGAGAACCTGGTCCAAATGGCGACCATGCGCAGGATCAACGTGTACGAGCCGCTCAGCTGGCTGCTCAAGGCGCTCATCGTGCAGTGCGTGGGTTTGGACTCGTGGGCGATCCGCATGGTGACGATGTTGCTGCATTTCGCGGCTGGGTGGGTGCTGGTGAGAGTGTCAGTGCAGCTGATCGAGATCAACAACCTGCTCACAAGGATCAAGCACCTTGGTAACCAAGCAGCTGAGTCTGGTTTGCGAGTATTACCAACCACCACACAGGAAGAAGAAGGTCATCGCAGCAACCAGTACTTTCTTGGCTGCTGTCTGAGTACGCTGCTGTACGTGGTGCACCCCGTCCATGTCGAAGTGATCGCGTGGCCGTCAGCGCAGCCGTACGCTCTCGCAGCGCTCTTCGCGAACCTGTCACTGCTCTTCTACACACAAAAGGCCCGCTTTAGCATTCAGAATGCTGCAGTAGCTCTGGTGAAACCTTCGAGGCAGAAAGCCGCAGACACCGTCGTCGCCTATTTTGCTCCTAGCGGTGGAGGATTCGGCAAGAGCGAGTTGCTTTCCCTTGGTACGTGATAACACGTACTACTTATGGGACGGAGGTAGTACTTGCTTGGCGATTCGATTCGATTCTGATCATCTTTCTATTAACTATTTGCTGTGGTTTGTGGTTTGTAGGCTTTTGCCTGTGCAGCGTGCTCTCGAAAAGCGTCTGCGTGATGCTTCCACTCGGATTCCTACTGCTGGACGCTTTCGTGATTCTCACGCTACAGCCAGCCAATTATCGTCAGTCCATCTGCACTTTTGCTCTGCGTATAAAGCAAAAAGCTCCAGTCTTGCTTGTGCTGCTCGAGTTTGCTGGAATAACCCTCTGGTCGAACGAGGAAGGCTCGAAACTCGACACCGACGTGCTGTCGCTGACCCTCTCGGAGCGTGTGCTCAAGGCGCTCATCACGCCACTGTGGATCGTTCGCCAGTTGGTCTGGCCAGCGAGGTTTCGCGTGCACTTCCAGCTCCACGAGGACGATCTCGATCTTTTTGGGGACCCAGAGTGCCTGCTGTCGGTGGCAGCGCTGATACTGTGTGGTGTGACTGGCGTCTGGCGCGCCAAGCACCTCCAGTCTGCAGAGGTTCTGGTGGCGTTGCTCCACTTTTGCATCATGCTGCTGCCGACCTCTGGACTCATTCAGCATGGGATCGTGACGCTCGGGTGTCCTCGCTACGCGTACTTGCCCAGTATGGTCTTTGTACCTTTCGGCGGCTACGCACTGGGAAATCTCCTATTTGGTGATGCGACTCCAGCTCAACATTTGAAAATTGTCGAGCAAACATCAACAGAGCGGACCGATAGTGGCTCAATCAAGCCTGTCCATTCGGCGGCGTCTCGATTGAGCTCTTTATCGTCAAAGCGAAGCGAACCCAAGCCTCCCAGAGCTGCTGGTCATCTCAAGGATCGAGTTCTGACAGCGTACCTGGGACTTCTCTGCGCGTTTGTGCTGTTTTCGACCAGCCAAATGGAAACCTAGCGAAATGAACAAGTTCTCTACACGCACAGCCTCCGGTAAGTCGGGTTTGGAGTGATGAGTTGACTCAGCTATGAATATTGGCGTCTTATTAAGTTGCTAATCATTTGAACATTCCTGTAGACGCGATCCCAGCGATTGGCGGATGTACGAATGGTCCGCCGTGACATCAACAGAAACCCCATCAGGATGCTCTGTGCGTGACCCAAGTTGCCGCTCTCTCTGGGAGTTGACGTACGTGTTTGCGCCTCGAAAGACGCTCAAAGCCGAGCTTTCCCGCATCAAGATCCTGTTTGCGCTCGACCGAAGAGACCACGCGTGTGATCTGTCGGTTGAGCTGCTCAACGAGCACTCGTACAGTGCGCGCGTGCTGAACAACGCTGGGATTTGCAGTCTCCGAAGCGGGAAGTTGAGTGACGTGAGAGAGTTCTTTGTCCAGGCTGCGAGAGCTCCTGGGTACGTGAAATTTCACACGACCCCACTGCAAAACCTGCAGTCTCTCGACGACTGGATGGCAGCGTTTCGAGCGGAGCATGGAGAGAGAGCACCGACAGCGGGAGAAATAGGAGAGATTGTCGCTGCTATCATGTGGTGAGACGCGTGCTTTCAATGTTGGCATGTGCAGATATCGACTCGACACTTTTGCGTGAAGCTCAGCCATTATTCTATCCAGCGGTGTTGGCTCCTATTAGGTACATTGTCATAAATTAACGATACTCTTCTCGTGATGAATGTCCACAGCCGCACTTATCTCTCTACATGCTCTCTCTTCTCCTCCAGATCCAGAGAGGAGCCAACGATCATGCCCTCGCACTCTTCGACCGCACTGCTACCCCTGCTGTTGCTGATATGGCTGCTATGGCTGACAGTGTTGCATCTCTTGCTGCCATCATCGCTTTCGTTGCTGTTGTTGTCGCCGCAGTTTTCGTTGATGAAGTACAAGTTCTTGCGATCCGAGCGCCAGCCCTCGAGGTTCAGCCTCCCAAACAGGCGCTGGCTCATCTCGCGGATCTTGGACACCAACGTCGCATCCTCAAGCGCGAGAAAGCGCAGCAGCGCAGCGATCACCTTGCAGCGCACGAGTGTGACGTGATGATTCGGTTCATCGTCCTCCCAGAAAAAGTCTGGATGCTGCTGCTGCTGTCGCTGCTGCACAATCTGTTCAAACTCGTGGTCGTGGAAGGACTGGAGCTTCTGGAGCACGCTCTTGATGAACAGGTTGAGCGCGAACCTCCGCTCCTGGAACATGCCTCGCGATCGTCGATGCAGCAGCCGCTTCCTCGGGAACATGAATGCGTCCAGCAGCGAAAAGAGAGCTCTACAGGGGCACGCGCTTTGTCGAGCTTGCTGGTTCGATTCGTCGCTGCCTTGGTTATCGTCGTTATCGTCACTGCAGCATCGGCAGGCAGACTTCTTGGTTCCGTTCGTGAGCTTCTTGAGGTTCTTGTACAGCGTCCGGCATTGCGAGTACGTTCTCGCGACCTCGTGGACGATCGGGATCTCGTTCTCGTCGATCGGGTGCAACGTGCTGCCGATAAAAGTCGACGCGATGGCACTTTCCCTGCTGTTGTTACGTGGCCGCTGCGCTTTCGTGTTGAGCGGGTGCACTGCGAACACGTACTGCGGCGACCCGCGCGCGCTGCCTCGCGAGTTGATGCGGACAATGTCGACGTCGATTTCGCGCAGGATCGTCGACATGCGGCTGCTCTCTCTCTCGTGTTAGCCGGTTTTGCACCGAGGAGTGCCAAGTGAGACTTTCGTTTGCCACGTGAGACTTTACACTGCCGCGGGAGACTTTCGCTGCCAAGTGAGACTTTCGCTGCCAAGTGAGACTTTCGCTCTTCACCGCCAGACGAACGGCCGCGACACGTCAGGAACGGACACCCTCGTGTCTTCTCTTCTCGTGTCTCTCGGATTGTTGATTCTCCCACCCACGTGCGCGCGCCTCTTTGAATATTTTGGAGCCACTTGGCTTGTTCTCTTGCGAAGGAAGAAAAGAGAAGCCCAACTGCAGGGTGTGGCTAACTGTGTTGTCCTGGCGAGAACTGAAGATTGTTGGCTGGGCGAACGCGAAGCCACCCAACGCGCGGCAAGAATGATCAATTGATTGTGCGTTGTATTTGCGCCTCAGTGGGCCAACGCCGCAGATGGCGAGCAAGAGATTCAAGCAATCAGACAGACACCATCAGCGCGCTTCCTTGTCTCTGTCCAGCCAGCCTGCCTGCCTGCCAGCCTTTACCAAAACACCAAGAAGCGCCAAACCGAACACCCCACCCCCAATCAAATCAATCCAGCGAGGTGAAGAGGTGAAGTGAGGAGTGCCTTCGAGCCGAATGAGTTGGACAATTCAGATGATTTGGATGGGGTTTGTGTGGCACAGCTGTCCTTCTGCGTCCTTTCCCTGGCAGCCAAACTACACACGCGTGAGTAACCCAGAAGCCTCACTCAATGAGGATCGAATGAGAAGCGAATGAGTGATACGTAAATGCAGCAGCAGGTGGGCGAGCATTGGACGTTCGAGGCTTGGGGGTCTGAGTGAGGTTCGTGACACTGCTCGCCACTGAAGGCATGACACTCAGGTCCTAAGAGAACCAGCGACAGGAAGAAGAGACAGATGGCAGTCAGGGGTTTGACATGGGTTCGATAGGAACTGAGAAGGTGTGAAGTCAAAGCAAAATGACTCGAATACACACACGCCAAGATGGCTTCCACACCTTATCACCACGCGCTTCAGTTTTCGGAGTGCCAGCTGGGCTGGGATTGTGTGACAAAAAGCCATCACCAAGCACCAGAAAACAGCAGGAGGTAGAACGTGATTTACAAAGGTAAATTTGAAGGAGATAAATGTGTTACAACTGGTTGTGTACGCTTAATAAAGAGGTGATATGCATTAGCAACAAGTCGACTGTAACACACCATCGAGTGTGATGCTTTGCTGCTGAAGTTCAGCATTTTTGCAGGTTTAATGGTTTTATTCGAGTTTTATCAGTTTTAGTGGCCAGTTCCACACAAATGTCTAGCATTAACACTAAAGAACAATAAACCCATACCCAATATATTATTGTTTTAAAAAAACATCTCAAAACTGGTTTTAATTCGGCTTGAGCACAGATGCCCAAATTGACATCCAATGCAATCTCCCATTGGACGCACTCGAGTGCGGCGTGGTGACTTCGTGTCCATCGTAAATCATTGGTACAAAGTCCTACGAGAACAATGCCCAACCCGCGTACGCTATGGTAGTAAAAGTTAAGCGCCTGCGTCACAATTTCTCATTGTGCTGGCACGCAACCTTTCCGAAGGATGAAATAGCGTCACGGCCGTGCCGTGGCCTTCACCACATTCCAACTCGGAAGAGACAGGAGAGCCAACTACAGTAGAGGTATCTGATACAAAGAGTGGAGGAGAAATGGCCGTGAGCCTGTACGTAATGACAGCGCCGTGGCGTTCAATACAATAGCACTAATCCCTCAGCTCTCTCTCTCTCTCTCTCTATCTATCTATCTCTCTATCGCCCGTCCTGTGTGGATGGACACTCGCCATCCTTTCTGTGGTACAAGAGCTTGCAATCATCACGGTCAACCACGGCTATCACACACCAACGAGGACAGCTTTGGAGCTCACCACCACGCAAAGACGAGCATGAGCCACGATGCCAAACAAGTTGGGAAAGAAATGGTATACACGACAAAGCTCCGCATCACACCGTGTCGTCTTCATTCTTCTACCTTGCCTCGTCTATCGTTTCTCGTCTGATGAGCATCGATGGGTTTCGGCGTGTTTGGGCTCGACTAGTGTTATTTGTCCTGCAAACCCACAACAATAATGGTGAGGTCTTTGAAATGCGGTATGCTCGGAGTCAACCTGGCAGCCAGGGAGATCTGAAGATACTGAAAAGGTGCCTTGGTGTGTGCTTTTGTTTCCTCGTGCGTTCGTTCACAAGTGGACAAAACCACTCGCACCAGCACATCCTCACAGCGTGTGAGATGGGGAGTGTGCGTCCGTCACTTGACGCTTCCAATATGTACACGTGAAATGTGAGCACGACGGCATGAAGGACCATACCTGGGCGAGGTGCGGATCGCGTCAGATGATGCCGCCGTGTTGAGTGTATCAGGCAGCGGCGGTATCGAGCGTTGGGAAGCGTGCGTGCCGGACTGGTGGCGGGCGGGGGTCTCATCGAAGCGCATGCTTTGGCGCAGTGTCGTGGTTTGATGTCCCCTGGCACTGGATACAAGAGATGAAGGACGCGCTCCGCACAACAAGCAGGTCTGTAGCTCCTCATGCCCGTCGATTCGATCTGCGTACGCATTTAACAGCGTCATCGCGTCATGACGGGGACACGAAGAAGAAGACCCACTCCTGTCACCACTCACTCACGCGAATGGTTCCATGCACGATTCGTGCGTTATCAGAATATCCACACAAAGGTTGGTTCAGGAACTTACTCACATGGCGTGTCGGTGTCGGTCTGTCTCTGGTGGAGAAGGAGAATCTCCATGCGCGCCGTCCCCTGGGCGTCGTCTACAGGATCGCCGCCTGTGTGGGGAGAGAGCGAGCATGTTGCGCTGGTCTCGTCGCGTGCCTCGCTCTTGTGGTGTGTTCGCAATCTCAGAGAGAAAAAGGAGACCAGGGGGGCCAGACCAAACGAGAATCGCTCAGGGCTCGACTGAGAGGCAAGGAGGCAAGAACCAGTCAGTCAAAGAGACAAGTCGCAAAAAGCAGCGTGATGATTCGCAGCCTTTGTGAGCGACGGCAGACGGAAGCGCGCGCGGCCACGTGGAGCGCATCACGTGGTTGAACTACAGACAACCGAGCCTCGTCCCAGGTTCAACCACTTGTCTTGGTCGCTCGTGTCAGGGGGGGGGCTCGGATTTTGGCTGACGCAGTTGAAGAACGCGCCTCAAAAGGCCACGTTCAACGTTGAATATTGGGGAGTTGGCGGCTCGGTCGGTCGTTTGTTTGGCGAATCGGATGACTCGCTCGCTGATCGTCGGTGGTTGTTTGTGTCGCTGCTCCCTTTCCTAGTTTGAGTGAGCTTGGCAGGGTGTGGCTCTGAGATGTCCACAGCACGGCTCTCCCAGAAAGCCAGCGGCCACGCCAGTCAATGCAATGCTCCCCCAAAAGTGACGGGAATCTTTTGATGGCCATACAACTTTGCAGTTCACTATTGGTGGACTGGATGAATGCGATGATGAGATGAGATGAGATGAGTGGGCCAGAAAACAGGGATTGTCAATCTTCAAGGTGCACGAGCGAAGAGGGCTTTTTGTTGTTAGCACAACCACAACCGTGGAAGCTGAAGCAGGTTGATTAACCAGTTGGACAACATGGTTGAGACCAAGTTCAAGGTGCGACCAGATGGCGGTCAGGACAGTGACGCATTTTTGTCAAACAGCATGAGAAGCCACCCCCACGGAGCTTCAAGCTCGCTGTTTTATTTCTTTTATCCCCTGGAAGCGACATCAACGGTGGTCTTACTATTATTACGAGATGCGAGGCTATCGCATCTCATGCGAGGACGGTCTCTGGTTGGTTTGAAGATCGATTCACACAGCAAAACATGCCACACACATCATGGACTTCTGAGAGAGAGGACCGACGAAGTCAAATTCAGGGCTCCACGGAGACCTCGAACGGACTCAACAAACACATCTCTTCATTCCTTCGATTTGCTTTCTTGGACCCTGGGACGACCAGTTCCCACGCGTGGAGTTATTTCAGCTACTGTTACAGTATGAATATCTGATTGTACACCAGTATATCGGTATACCGGCATTGTAAGCCGGTATTGTCCTGTTTTTAATGTGCTCACTCACGCTCAAGCTGAAGATGCAGCCACTGTTGGAGCAGATTTTCCATCCATTCAGTGTGGCAAGTGGAGGTGACGCCATCGAGCGCTCTCTGCCTGCAAACGCTGCCAAGTGTTTCCATGTTCATGCTTCGCCTTGCAGTTCTGGGAGCTTCAAGCCGGCTCGTCTTTCACTTTTTGTTCTCCCACGCTTTGAGCTCAGCAGGCAAGCAAGCTTTTCGCCGCTTTGTTTTTCGCTTCAGTTCGTGGCACAAATCGACACTACCAACTGAAATGTCGTGACTGGTGGATGAGTGAGTGCAAGGACACCGGAAGCCGGTTTCTTTCTCAAAGGATAATGATAAGAGCAAGCGCCATCATAGAAATGCCTCTATGAATCGATTCCTATGACCCTTTATGATGACACGCAGTGTAAGTCTGAAGGCATTTTGCAATGGCTCAAAATCGACCAAGTCGGATGGTCAAGCACCACCACCAGGAAAGCTCTCTCTTCTGAGATGCGGGAGAGGAAAAAGAAAACAAAAGCCTGATACAGTACGTTGCAGCAAGCCACTCCTTCCTCTGAAAGCTGTGGGACTTCATAAGAGAAGAAGAAGGTGGTGAGGTGAGGTGCCAAGTGCAGTTCAAAGTTCAATGTTGCACAACTTTTCCTTGCGTCTTCATTCCTCCAAATTTGACGACCTCTCAAGGAAGGAATACAGCCAGCAGCTTGTTAACACTGTAAATTGCGGTGGTCTCAGTGCTCGCCTTGCTTTCTTTTTTTGTTGTCACTTGGGCTCTCTATGAAGGATGAAGAACGCTTTTATATGCGCTGACTGCTGTGCACCTGTACGGCATCCTTCTCGACACTTTTTGCTGCTGCTTGAGGGATCCTGAAGTTTCTCGTCCGCAGATTTGGTTGTTGCGATTGCTCTCCCTCACACAAGTGTTCGATATTATATTTTTCTGTTCTCCGATCTTCAACTGGCGGCTGTCCTTGTTCGTTGTGTGGTCCACACGAGGTGCAATTAACAAGCACTCAGGCAAGCATACTCGGATCAAGTCAAAAGTGACCGGCCAAACAAAATCTGAAAGAAAATGGGAAGCGACGGAACTGCAACCGTGAACCCACTCACGCGTGCGCCTCCTCTCTTCTTCAAACACAACCCGATCGTTTGTGTGACGACGATTCGCCTTGATGATGGAGGTGTGAGCAAGAAGCACGTGTGGGCATTGCCTGGGACAAACATGCGGAACATCACATTGAAGCACTCGCAGCTCGCGCATTTGTTTGCGCTTGGTTGATTGTGCGCTTTGTTCGGTTTGTTCAGATGTGTGTCAGCAAGAATAAATGTTGTGATTTGTCTTTTCCGAAAAGTCATTCTTTTTGCTTTCGTGCTGGTGTCTAGGACAAGGGTACAGCAGTGGTAGTATACTTGGTCTTTGTATTGGCTTGTCCGTTTTGGAAGCTCGCCGCTGATTGGCTGAAAGGAAACGCGCCGCTCTCTTGCTTGAACTTGAACAACTATAACTTCAGTTGCAGTTGTGCAGCGGTTGGGGTTGCGTCACGAGTGTTCCCTCCCCCAAACCTGTGGTGCTGCAAAAACCACAGCCACGTCAGGGAGGTACTGCGACTCCCACAATAATAGCTGCAAAGTGCTCAATCCCTTCGAGCAGCGCTTCACGTCCGTGAAAAAGGACGACGACTCGATGTTGCTTGCTGTTGCTGACATTGCTTTGCCTGCAGAGATTGTGATGCTGTCCAAATTTGTTAGAGGCATTCAACTCTATGTGCTATTTGATCAACAAGAAGAAATGTTGAGAAGTGCCTATATTGCGCGATGTACGGTACTTACTACCCACGAGTTGCCAGCATGATTGAGGAGCGGAGGGACTTTTCCTCGATGTTCAACTGCGTTCAGCGTTTTTGCACTCGAACACAAAGAAATCAAGTTTGAGTTCCCACGTTTTACGCTCCACCAAAAGAAAATCCCACGTTTTGGTGCACAAACCAGTGACGAGTGCAGCAGCAGTGTCGTTGCCGATTCCTTCCGGCTGCATGAAACGAAGGCACAATCTGCGATGGCTGCTTTCCAATGGACGACTTGCTTCCAAGAAGTGAAATGAGCAGATTCTTTGCATTTCTGAAAAGCTGGATTTCAACTTCCAACTCACAAGGGTTTCAGCCATTTCTTTTGCAATTTCATCTGTTGGCCATTGGAAAAAGTGGGAAAGCCAGGAAATCAGCAAACTTGGAGGTCTTCAAAGTTCACTTTTCCACTTCTATCGCTCATGCTCCTGTTTTGAACACGCAAATACCTTTGCTGGCGTGACTCGAGTGGCTGACAAACTGCAGATCCGCAAATGAACATGGCATAAAACGCCCGATATATATTTGCCTTTTTGCTTTCGCCTGACGATCCCGCAAAAAAGGAGTTCATGCGCTTTGCCTTGTTTTCTGCACCGAAGAACCATAAACAGCAGCCGCTTGCCATCACACAAGTTCACACAAGCAGCTTTGAGCCAATTTTCTATCACTCTCAACATTTGACCCAGCGGTGGTTTTTGGCGTCCCGCCTGCGCGCACATCTCACAAAGAGGGACTGTATTCTGACCATGAACCCCACACTCACGCCTGCCTTCTTTTCGTCCTCCTCCTCCCTCTCTCATTCCGGATTCCGCCCTCGAGGCTCCACAACGAAATCTCTCGCTCGCGCACACACAACACAACACGTGCAGAAAAGCAAAAAAGCAAAGAAACAACACCAGCGTTTCAGTATAGGAGATGACGTCGCTCGCCGCGCCGCCACACAACGCACATGCAGCAGGCTCCTCAGTCCCCAAGCTGCCGCCCCACCACCACACGCCAATAACCACACATCACAACAGCAGCATGGTGACGCTCCCGCGCCTGCGGATCCCGACCGACTCGGAGATCATGAGCGCTCAGCAGCAGCAGCAGTGGCCGACGGCCGCCGCCGCCCAGCAGCAGCCGCAGTACCAGCAACAGCAGCCTCAGCAGGTCCAGATCCCCCAGCAGCAGCAGCAGCACGCGGCGATGCCGATGAAGGCGGCCGCCGGTCCGCTGACCCGCTCGCCGTCGTCCCCGGCCGCGTTCTTCGAGGACCCGGACAACAAGGTACATTCACGACAGGTCTTGGGAATATGTCTTGGAGTTTGTATGCTGACTCTACTTTCTGTGTGTGTGTGTGTGTGTAGTTTGGACTGACGCACCTGTTGGAAGCCGCGGAGCAGTGTCTCCCAGTCCCAGTTCGCCCAGTGACCAGCAACAACATGTTCCAGCACCAAGAGCAGACCCTGCCGGCGGGCCTGAGGAAGCGCAGCTTCAGTGAACGCGAGCCAGTCCAGCAACAGCAGACTCAACAGCCTCAGGCTCAGTTCTACACCCAGCAGCAACCACAACAGCAGCAGTCTCCGTACCAGTTCCAGCAGCAGTTGCCGTCCATGGCGCAGCACAAGATGCCGTCGCTCGGGTACCTCGTGTCGGAGGAGGACCGGGGCTACAAGCGCGCGCGTCCGGAGCTGTCTTTCAACAGCTTCCCAGCCAGCCAGAGCCCGAGCATGAGTGGCTTCCAGCACTTCCACCAGCAGCAGCAGGCGATGTCCCAGTCCCAGACTCACTACCAGCAGCAGCAGCAGCAGCAGCAGAGCCCAAGCTACACCACCCAAGCCCCAGCTCAGATGTACCGCTCCCCAGTGCTGTCGGGTATGCACGGCATGGTCAGTCCTATTGGCTCGAGCGGCTCGTGCTCGCCGTCAACCGGCGTCTCGATGCCGAGCATGATCTGGGAGACTGTGATCGCGAGCGGCAAGTTCCCGTCGGACGTGTGTCTGAGCGAGAACGGCCAGTCGTCCGCCAACAAGGGCGGCGATGCCGGCTCGGGCTCGTCGTCGACCTCGTCGTCGGACAACCCAGTGAAGCAAGGCCGCTGGACGTGCGACGAGAAGGAGTTCGCCGAGGCGCTGATCCAGTCGGTGCGCAACGGCGACGCCGTGCTGCCGCCGAACGTGTCGCTGCGAAAGTTCATCGCCGACAGTCTGCAGTGCAAGGCCATGCGCGTGAGCAAGAAGTTCCGCAGTCTGCGCGCGTGCCAGAGCCCGACCCAGGGCGGCGGCGGCGGCGAGGGCATGTCTCCGACGGACTCGGACGATGCGAGCCACTCGCACAAGAGCTTCAACCCGCTGAGTCTGAGCTCGATCATGAACAACGAGGCCGCGGTCGAGTTCGAGAGCGCCATGCAGCAGCAGCAGCAGCAGCAGCACATGTCAATGCCAGCGCCAGCATCCAGCCACGAGAGCCATAGCAACAGCAGTAACAACATGGGTGGCTCGGGCAAGAAGCCGCAGCGCGTGCTCAAGCGCTCGGACTACTCGCAGCACGGCGTGGTGCGCAGCGGCCGGTGGTCGCTCGAGGAGGAGAACTACGCGAAGGCGATGATCGAGGCGTTCAAGAACGGGTACCTGCCGCTGCACGGCAACGTGTCGCTGCGCAAGTTTTTGTCGGAGGTGCTGGTGTGCCACCCGATGCGCATCAGCAAGAAGTTTGTGGGCTACGTGCGCAAGTACCACTGGTACCGCATCGCGGCGGGCAAGTGCGACCCGGAGGCGAAGCAGAAGGCGCTGGAGGAGCTGAGCCACCTGGAGCGCGCGTTCTGGGCGTCCATGCAGCAGAGCAACGACTGGGCGCTCGCCGCGCAGGACGATTGAGAGAGAGGGAGGGAGAGAGAGAGAGAGAGAAGAGATCATCATGATCCATTAGTATTTAAAGTGTCGTGATGCTAAGTTAGTTACCAAGTCAGTTTTCAGTCCAGCAGTATTGTAAGTAGTTTATAGTCATTAGTTAGTAATTGTAGTCGGTGGAGAGAGCCCCCATGTTGTTATAATAGGAACACGAACAAAGCACCAGCTTTCAACATCCATCATCATCTTGAACATGATCGCCCAATCCAGGCCAAGCCATGCGACTCGATCCATTTTGGCATCATCATCATGCCGCCATTCCTGTCTGTTCGCAAAGGCGAAGGTGCTGCTGAATGAACAACGCATTTGACACTGTCTTGATTGAGTGCCAGTGGATACACGCAGTGACAGCTGAGATAGTGACATTGTTGAAGTTCAACGACGAATATGGAAAAAGACGGGGCAGCCACTTGAAGTCTGGGAGGAAGAAACGGTTTCTCCCACAAAACGCGACCAGACGACGTCGGTTCAAAAACCAGATGGAATTTCTTCTGAGGCGGACTGGAGTGTTTTTCGAGTGGTCGGTTCCGAAAGCAGCTGAAATATTGGGAAGTTTGCCACATAACGTCCAGATGTGGTGTGGTTTTCATTTGGGTTGCGAGCGTACCGTAAAGTCCTCTTTATCACATGATCTCGGTTTTTAGAAGTGACCGTTACCGGTATGTGTTGGTAAGGTCATCTCCTCAAACCAGTCTGTGTTCAAACCATCGTGTTTAGCCAAAACTATTTTGTACTTGAAAAAACAGAAACCGGTTACCTTCACTGACCGGTAGGGTGACACAAAAACCTATATTTTCAAAAGCCAAGTAGGGAATGCATCGATATTGACCCTCTTGTAAAAACGATTGAACCCTTTGGGCCAAACCCTAGGCGGTTTTTATAACCCTCAGCTTTGGATCAGCGATAACAAGAACTGCTTCAAAAATCTGCCGTTTTTGTCAAGTCAGACGATACCCGAGATCATCACGCAAAAAGCAATCAGAGGACAACGATGCTCCCAATCGTGCGCAGATGCGCGCGCTCCGCTGGCGCTGCCGGCGGTCGTGGCGGTGCGCGCTGCGGCTTCTCGTCGTCTGGTGCGTCATCTGCTTCTTCTTCTGGGGGTGGCGCGTCTGCTGTGGCGCTCTCCGCCGCCACGCGCAAGCGCCGCGCGGGACGGCGAACGAGAGCTCTCGCTGTTGTCGCAGCAGCGGCAGCGCCATCGCTCTTCCTGCTCTCCTCTAGCAATAGCAGCACCAGCGGCAGTGGCAGTGGTGCAGACAGCTCTTTGCGTGTGAGAGGCGTCCCTGACAGGTTGCTGGCGCTTCGGCTGAGTGCGCTGCTGGCGACCGCGCTCTACTATTCCGACGCGCGTGGTGGTGGTGGCGCATCGTCGGCAGCCGAGGCAGAGAATGGAAGCAACAGAGAGCCACAGCAGGTTGTTCGCGACTTGATGGCGGTCGTGATGCAGCTCTTGGACAGTGCGACGGGTGCTGACGTCGCCAGGGACGCGGATAGCAGAACCACTACCAGTTGGGGGCGTGGCTTCCAGGGCCGAGTCGTGGAGATGCTGACCGACGTGGTGATCCGTGCAAGTGAAAGCAGCAACAGCAGCAGCGGTGGCCGCAATGGCGATACTACGAACAACTCCATTTCCCAAGAAGACGAATTGCTGCGCGTGTTGCTGGACCATGGCGTCGTGGACGCGCTGCTGCAGTACCTCGCGAGCTCGAAGCCCACCAGCGAGATGCTCATTCAGAGTACGTTGTCTTGTGTCTATGCATGGAGGCATCTTTTTAATTGAACCATTACCATCTGACTCAACGCTACTGTATTCTATTTCGTATAG
Organism: Globisporangium sylvaticum; assembly: GCA_023334975.1. Taxonomy (NCBI): domain Eukaryota; phylum Oomycota; class Peronosporomycetes; order Pythiales; family Pythiaceae; genus Globisporangium; species Globisporangium sylvaticum. The sequence continues at coordinate 18,892 of JAADVK010000060.1, forward strand.
AGGTCGTCCAGGCAGTGGAGGCGCTGATCGCAGTAGCGAACCGGGACAATGGTGATGATAACTCCACAAAACCCCCGATGCTGGGCATTTCGCTCGATGCGCTGGGCTCGGCGCTCGGGTACCTCGTGGAAAAACAAGCGCTCCGGTTCACAGACCTGCTTCGGATCGGCGAAGATCTGTGTAAAGCGCAGCAGAACGCGCTTCTTGCGCTCGCGACCCAGCAAAAGCAGCACTTTGCAGTCCCTCGACGCTTTGCTAATGCTGGTACTGGTGGTGAAATTGGTAGTGGCGACGATCGCTTCGCTGAAGGACTGGGAGGATTCTTCCGTCTGCTTTCCCCAGAGATGCCGTCTTCTATCAAGCAGGTACTGGACTCACTTTTGTCTGTCTATGATTCGTTGGAAATGGCGTGTTGGTACTAACTTACGCCTGTACTCTGACGCCACTTTCCAGTTTAGTTTGTGGGCGTTGACGTCCATGTTACGCAGTGCTGAGCAACTGCCCAACGGGATTACAGCTGAGCTCGTGGACGCATTCCTGAGCCCGTCGTGCGCTACGCTGCTGCTCGCGCTGCCTCGAGCCAACCAGCAACTGCAGCTGCAGGCGGCGAGTTTCCTGAACGTGGTGCTGCATCTCGCACAGCAGCACGCGTCTTTGGCGCAGCGGTCGGCGTACGAGCTCTGGATGAAGCAGATCCGCCACTGGAGCGCGAGTTCCTCCAGTCCGCAGCTGCAGCTTGAGAGCGCGCTTTGTCTGCGAACGCTCAGCAGCCATCCGCGTGGTCGTCGATTCCTGAGCGAGTCTCCAGAGACCATGACGGCGCTCTACGATCTCGCGCGTCGGCTGCACGAGGCTATCGACCAGGCAACCGAGCTCGACAAGAGGCAGAAGCAAGCAAACAAGCAGAAGACCAACAAAACCAAGCTAAAGGAGAAGCTGAAGCGAGGGCTATTGAAGAAGGACCAGGTGACCAAGTTGGAGATCGGCGACGCGATCGCGATGCAGAACCACGTCTCAAGGGCGGTTCGCAACATCTGCACGAGCTTACTGGACGGCGAGGCAGCGCTGACGTCGTCTTCATCAGATCAATCAAATTCGTCTCTGCTGCTGCTGCATTCGAAGCGGAACCTGCCGATGTCTCAGGTCTTTCGAGGCGCGCAGGACCTGAGCGACTTGCCCGTCATTGGCGCCGAGGAGTACGAGAGCAGCACCGAAGTCGGGTGGATCGACATCTTGACGTCCTGGACCGGCAGTCCGCGCCGCGACGTGCGTTTGAATGCGATTGAGAGTCTGGTGCATCTCGCTGAGCAGGAGAGTGATCAGGAACAGGGGCGGCAGTCCACTTCAAATGGTACGGCAACAACTACGATGACGACGACCCAGGACCATATCCTTCAGGCGTGGCTCACGAGCATGCTGCAGCACATTCGCCACCTCTCGGGCGGAGGAGAGATCCTGGCAGTCAAGCAGGTCGAAGAGATTGCGAAATTGTCGGATGGACTCACCCCTGGCAATGAGAAAGTGCTGTTCAACCCAGCGGTGGTGGACGCGGGGGCTGCGGCGCTGGCGGTGCTGGCGGAGAACCACCACGAAGAGCTGATCCAGCAGGGCGTGATCCCGTTGATGGCGCTGCTCAGCCGGTCGACCCACTCGACCGAGGAGTTCGATCTGAAGACCCAGTGCGCTCGCGTGGTTGCGAACCTCGTCGCGTCCTCCTGCGCACAGCTAGACGCCCATTATGGCTCGCATATCCCAGTGCTACTCCCCGAGAAAGATCAGAGCGAGCGTCGTGCGTCGTGGAAACGGTTCGTCGCCGACAACTTTGACGTCCAGAGCATGCTGCAGCAAACTTCCAGTGGCAAACGCTTTCTGCGCGAGCTGGGTGAGTTTGCGAAATGCGGCGACCCGATGCGTCGGTCCAGCTACTTTCGCGTCGTGAAGAACATGGAGGCGTACCGCGACTTCGTGGAGAATGGTCGTCTCGAGAAGGACATTTACTGCGAAGGTGTCCACCCGATCGTGCCATTCGATGATGACCGCGAGGACAATCTCGAGAGTCCAACAAGTAGAGTGGAGAGCGATGACAATGGGGACGACAACAGCGATGACTTGCCGTCGATTGACATCGTGTTCGTTCACGGTCTTCGAGGACATCCGTTTGGCACCTGGCGCACGGACATGGGCAACTCTCTGGACGGCAAGAACGATATCTGGCCCGATGTCTTGCTCGCAAAGGACCTCAAAGGCAGCCGCGTGAACGCTCGACTCGTCACGTTGGGGTATGAAGCGGGTATGGTGAGCTGGTCGAGTCCCTGGCCGACGCTGACGCTGCAAGACCGAGGCAAAGTGATGCTGGATGCGCTCTACGCCGCCAACATTGGTCGCAGCAAGCGAGGAGATCAGAGCGCGAGCCCCGTCGTGTTTGTGACGCACTCGATGGGCGGTATCCTCGTCAAGAAGATGCTGCTGCTGGCAAAGGAGCAAGCCCAGCAACAACAGGTCTCCTCGCTGTCTCTGCTGCCAATGATCCCATCTACTACCAGGACGAAGAAGGCTCAGGATAACCTGGCTGCAAACACCCGAGGCGTGGTGTTCCTCGCGGTGCCGCACTTTGGCTCGGACCTGGCGAAAGGTGTCCGGTCCGAGTCCGTGCGGTCGCTCATCAAGGCCCACCCAGCGATCCAAGACCTCATCGCCGCCCCCGACGGACGGCTCGAGAACCTCAACGAGGCGTTCAAGGACCTGGACATCGACTGCATGAGCATCGGCGAGGCCAAACCCGCGCCATTGGGGTTTGGCATCTCGGCGATGGTGGTCAAGCCCGAGTCGGCGAACCCGGGCGTCGGCAGCTTCCACGTGCTCTCGGACTCGGACCACATGACGATCTGCAAGGCGAAGGACTCGGACGAGCCGCACTACCAGGCCATTCTGCACTACATCCAAGAGTGTGCAGGTGCAGGCGAGCCACCAGCAGCTCATTAGACCATTCGAAGATGATGGATGGATGGGTTCAGATTTTGATTGATTGATTGATTGATTGGCAAAGAGTCAGATAGTCAGATTTAGTGCTGTTGCAATTTCAGCCAATCATGTCACGATAAATGTTATTTTCAGCCAATCATCAACGAGAAACGAGTTGAATGGCCAGTATCAGACCCATGCAAGGCAGCATTACCGAAAAGCTCAATCAAGCAGCAAGACAAGAAGAGCAGCGAGAAGCTCTCTGCGTCTGCATCTGTCTGTCTCTATACACCCATAGTACACAAGCAGCCAAGCAAGCAAGCAGCAAGTGAGAATAATGGCGGGCGCGGAGGTGTCGGAGCCGATCTTCGGCAAGAAGTTCATGAGCCAGCTGGGCGGCATGGCGAACGAGAGCGCGGCGGCGGGCGTCTCGGACTTTGCGCGCCGGCAGATGGAGAAGATGGGCTGGAAAGAGGGCAAGGGCCTCGGCAAGGAGGAGCAGGGCGTGGTGACCCACGTCAAGGTCAAGAAGCGCGAGGAGTTCATGGGGGTGCGTACACGTACTATACAACCAGCTCTACTGTGTGTCTGTGTGTGGCGCTTGTGAAGCTAATGCTGTGTGTATGCGTGTGTGTGTGTGGATCATTCCATTTGTTTGCAATAGGTCGGTGTGGAGAAGCTCAATGTGGAGGAGCAGAAGAACCAGTGGTGGTACAACGCGTACGACAAGATCGCGGACAAGATCAAGATCGCGCCGGACACGGACGACGAGGACGCAAGCGGCAGTTCCAAGAAGAAGGCGAAGAAGAAAGCGTCCAAGAAGAAGCGCAAGCGCGACGCCGAAGCCGCCGCCAGTGCGAATGCGAATGATGGTGCGAGTGCTGCACGAGAGAAGAAGTTCCGCATCCCGACGGACGAAGAGCTCTTCGCGGCCACGGGCGGCAAGCTCTTTGGCCGACGAGCGTACGGCTCATGCAACGGCAAGCTGAAGCGCGACCAGCTGCTCCAGTCGGGCAAGTTTGAGCTCAAGCAGAGCAAGAAGGCGAAGAAGAGCAGCGACGGAGCGAAGGACAGCGGCGCTAACAGCACTACGAGCAGCAGCAGTGACGACGACGCGGAAGAAGAAGACAAAGAGAAGAAGCGCAAGGACAAGAAGAAGCAGCAGAAGAAGAAGGCGAAAGCGGCCAAGAAGCAGGCTGCGAAACAAGACAAAGACTCGGACTCTGGCTCGGAATGAGGTACTGGAGAGACAGAGAGAACAACCTAATTAGATTGAAATCAACTTTTTTATGCTTTGCGTGTATTCGCTAATGCGGTCATCGCCACGGTCGTGGCTGTTGCTGTTGCTGCTGTTGTGATTGGAGCTGTTGACTGCTTCCGCCGCGTCCTCGATCACCGACCGGTGCTTCATGTACTCGATGCTCTCGACAATGAGGCGCCTACGAGTAGAGTAGAGTGTCAACAATGCTAGAGGACCTCGGCAATTTCGAGTATTGGATACAAGAATGGACTCTGTGGACAATGTACTGTAGTGTACCTGAGCTCGGTGGCTTCGTGCTCCATTCGCACCAGGTAAAAGTTGCCGCCGACCGTCACCTGTTTCACCATGCCAACAACAGCCATCCACCAACCAAACTCCATCAGTCCCCACAGGGTTCATCACGCAATGAGCACGCTCAAAATCCCCCAATGTCCAGTCTCCTCTGACTTACAAAGTCGCCGACTTCGAGGTGCGTCAGCATCAGGATCTCCTTCAAGTTGCCATCGCACGTGGCCAGGTCCTTGAGCATCGCGGTCTCTTCCGCGATCATCGCCGCGCTCTTCTTCGGCGCCGCGAGCGCGGCCTTAATGATCCCCAGGAGCTCCTCGATGATCGCGGCCGAGGTCTCCCAGAGCACCACCGCGTCCGCTAACCGGGACGAGTTCTCCATGGAGCTGTACTTGACGGCCAGGTCGAGCCACTCCTTCGCGGGCATCTGGAGCTCGTGCCAGACCGCGTCAAAGCGCGCACTCAGCGCGGGGCTCATGGGCACGGGGTCAAACGGTTGCTCCGAATTCGCGTCCGCGTCGTGCGTGTACCAGAGCTCCATGAGCTGGATCTCGTGCGGCGTGAACGTGCAGAGCTTGTTCAGCAGCTCGGCTCGCTGGGTCTTGGCGTTCGCCTCGGCCTTGACGTGGACCGCAATCGCGCCTCGCCGGTGTGCGATCCGATTCACGCCGCTCTTCGCCAAGCGCCATTTCGATTCAGGGCTGCTACTACTCGATGCAGCACGCAGCAGGCGGTCCGGGGTCTTGATACTCGGCTCATTCGAGACCACGTCGTCGTCGATAAAGTAGCTCGTGCTGTTGAGCGAGCTCCGGAACGACAGGTCCACGAGGTACTGGAGCTCCAAGTGGCGGTGCAGCGTCGACCGGAACTCCCAGTACGACTCGTGCGTGTGGTCGTACAGCTGGCGCACCTCGGTGAGCATCAGGTCGTCGTTCGTCGCGGACTCGAGCACGTGCTGGTGGCAAATGTCGCTCGGCGGCGGCACGGGCCGCTCCGAGGCGACTTCGAGCGACGCCAGCACGAACGAGATCGGCTTGCGCTCCACGGGCACCGAGCGGCGCACGTAGCGCTCCCAGTCGCCTGCTGAGCCTCCACCGCCACCATTGCTTCCAGCCCTGACAGGATCGAAGGACGTCATGAGCGAGGACTCGTTCACGTGGCAGTGGCGGTGTTTCTCCAGCGCGTCCAGGATCTCCTTCGGTATCGGGTACTCGTCCAGAATGTTCTTGGTCGGCGGCAACGCCCCCAGCCGCGTCGACATGATGTAGCGCACGCGATCGCGCTGCGGCTCACAGCGAGAAGTGGATTTCCCCGCGTCTGAGATCGCGGATTGGATCGCCACGGGCCGATTCCGGAAGTGCAGCACCTGGTCGTTCTGGTTGCTCGGGTCGGCCGCGAGTTGCGCCTCGGCCTCCTGCACGGCTTGCGTCAGAGTCTGCTCACGTCTGGGGAACTGCACGCTGAGAAGAGGTCGGTTGTCCGGGTCCACCTGCTGGTTTTGGGTATCGGTACCGAGTTCACCGGCATTGTCATCCTCATGATTGGCTCTCAAGATCCCATCACCATGTGATCCTCGATGCCCATATAGCTCTTGAGCGTGGCTAACACCTGCAGCTAGGTCGCTGGAATGATGATGAGATGTGGTCACGCTCGACTTGCGGTGCCATGTGTGACGTTGTTGCTGCGTTGATGATGACGATGGCGTTGACGAAGTAGACGAGACGCGTCGAGTGCGGATCGTAGGAGAGACCATGGTCACTGCGGCAGTTCGCATTGCGATCTTCACCTAATAGCGCACGAAATCACAGCACGACACGAGCATGTAAGGCGAACGAATCCACAGATCAGCAGCACTAAGGGCATATGCACAAGTGTACTACATACATTCTCGGCGATCTGGTGCAGGTCGACTTTGCGCTTCGCCTCCACGACCAGGCGATTCTCGAGCAGCGTCTGCGACGCGCGCTTGGGGAGCATGCCCGCTGCATCGCGCTCCTCCTGCTGCCACTTCAGGCGCTTGTAGATGAACGCTAGGTCCTCAAACACCAGCTCTTGGACTCGTCGAGCCAACTCCCTATTCCGAAGAGGACACACAGTCAGTCAGTCAGTCAGCTAGGACCCAGCGATCTCTACAACCAGAATCATACGCTCACTGGTTCAGTTCGTCCGAGAGCGACGCGTCATGCGCAGTGAAGCCCGTCCATGAAGCGAGCAGCGGGATCTGAAGCAGCAGAAGAAGTCAGCAGCCGTCAAGGTTCTGGTATCACACAGTAGTTGTTGTATTGAGTTCTCCATTGATCACCAAGTCCTCATCCATTCACACATCGCCTACCTGCTTGATCTCCTCGTATAGCTGACGCGCTGCTTCCAGCTCCTCGGCTTTTGCTTCCTGCGCGTCATTCGCGTGACTCTCGCTGACTGTTTCCTTGCGTCTTGTTGGCATCTTTGGGATTGCTCGTGATTGCCTGTATTCCCAATCTCGCAAATGCAAAATGCCCAACAATGACGACGCTTCGCAAAGTCGTTAAGATATATCTATTTCCCTCCATGCTGTCCATACATATCCGTTCATCGTACCCCTCGCCACTCTAAGAGGTCCTCCTGCCCACACCTTACTCCTCATGTTTCTTCTGCGTCTGTTGCTCCGTTGGCTGCTGTTTGCCGCGACGAAGCACCGCGAGCTGCTCTCGGATCAGGTGTCGCTCCTTCACATACAGCGCCAGCGCCACTACCGCAAAGCAGACGCCGCCAATCGCAACATGTGCTGCGTGACGCGTCCACGACTCCGAGTGCGCCACCCCCGAGAGCAGCAAGTACCGCGAGCTCGCTGTGATCCCAAAGGCAAACAGGAACGCGACCAGCACCACGCGGTCAGGAAGCGACTGGCGCCAGAACGCAAAAAGGCTCGGCACTTTCGAGCTACTACTGCTACCACTTGGCGCAAAGTACCTGGCCATGAACGACAGACAGTAGAGGATGCGGCAGCCCATGTTGACGCAGTTGGCGAGGATGATGCCCGGCGTGCCCAGCGCCAGCACCGACATGAAGAGCGCGGCGCTGGCCGCGTACAGCAGGAAGAAGCCGCCCATGAGTTTGTTGAGCCGCATGAGCTGCTGCGGGGTGCCCACGGCGTGCACGAACGCCTCGCAGATGCCGTTGAGGCCAAGAAAGTGGATGTACACGCAGTAGACTGCGAGCGACTCGGAGACCCCCAGCCGCGCTTTCTCCACGCCGTAGAGCAGCAGCACCAAAGTGTGCGAGTAGGTCGCGCCAAAGCAGACGAACACGAGCCCGATGAGGTTCATGAGCTTGAGCAGCATCAGCACGAGGTGGAAGCCTTCTTGGGTAGTATTGTCATTGCTACTCTTCTTGGTCGTCTCTGGTGACGATGACGACGTTGATGTGGTACTGGCGCTTGCCGCCATTTTGCTGAAAATGGTCTTGGTGGCCTCTTCGATCGGCAGGAAGACGATCCGCGGCACGAGCGAGCCGAGGTGGAAGACGATGCCGTAGACGCCCATATTCTGGAACGACGCGAAGAGCGAGAGCACCCACTTGTCGCCCTCGGTCAGCAGGTACTTGACGCCGCTCTGCAGGCTCAGCGGCACGAGCAGCGCCAGCAGCTGCGGGTGGAACCAGCGCTTCTTGTACTTGCCAGCAGCACCGTCATCGTCATCGCTGTCCTTCGGCGCTCGCGGGAGTAGGTCCGTCATGGACGTGAGTGCAAAGCGCTTTGATTGCTCGCCATCGTCCTGTGCCGCTTGATCGCCGTAGATGCGCCGCCAGAAGAACACGGCAAACACCAGGAAGAGCGTCGACGCATACGCGATCTCGGCAAACCCGTACGCCAACAGCCCCAAGTCGAACAGGAAGATGCACGCGTACTGCACGAGCGCGCGCACGAGGAAACCGGCCCCCTGCGCGGTCACCTGCCACGACACGAGCACGCTGCAGTGCGCGAGCACGTACATGGGCTCGGCGAGCGCTTCCACCATCGCAGCCACGCAGTACATCGTCAGCACGAGCGCGTAGTCCTGCAGCCCATCGTCATTGTCCTTGCTTTTACTGATGCTGTCGCTTGTATGGGAAGATGAAGACGCGGTTCCAAACAGGATGATGGCGAGCGCGACGAGCCAGCTGATCGCGGTCGAGAGCCACGCCACGTTCACCAGTTGCTGCACGTAGCCCTTGGCGGCATTATGGCCGCCGCTTGTGCCGCTTCCCGTAGTAGTAGTAGTATTAGTACCAGCAGCCCCACTACTGCTGGTGACGTGGTCGTCCATGTCGAGCGACGGCATGCGCAGGAACGCGAGCCGGAAGCCGTCCCGTAAGAAGAAGATGCTCGCGAGCGCGAGCTCCAGACGCACGGTCACCGCGCCAGTGATGCTCAGCTGCAGCTTGCGCAGCACGAACGAGTTGAGCGCGAACGTGCACACGCGCTGCAGGAAGAGGTACGAGCCGCCGCGCAGCGCCTTGGACACCACAGACGCCATCTTTGGCTTGATGACTTTTGAGCTGAATGCGTGTTGATGTTGTTGATAAATGGGGGAGTGCGAACTATTGTTTAGCATATGCTGTATGAAAGGATGTGGTGGTAATAGTACTGTAACAACTTTATTACAAGACCCCTAATATGAAGCTAAACGGATTTTCAGCCATTCTCAAAAAGATACCGCAGATCTTGAAAAGCTTCGATATTATTTTTGCGCAGTGTTTGACAAGCAAAGTTCTTGGACACTGTCAGCTCCGAAGCCAGCAAGCGATGGAGCTGCTGCTGCTGACCAGGAGCGAGCGCGTTGCGCTGCTATGCACCGCCACAGCGGCGCTATACGTGTCTCCACTGGCGCAGTCCGCTGAGCGCTGGCAGTTCCTCTTGCTCTACGACGACCGCGTCAACTTTGTGAGCAATCCGATCCTCCAGGGTGACTTCCTCCTCTCGTGGCAGAATCTGGTCCGGATGGCGACCACGCGCAAGATCAACGTGTACGAGCCGCTCAGCTGGTTACTCAAGGCGCTCACTGTGCAGTGCGTGGGCATGGACTCAAGAGCGATCCGAATAGTGACAGCGGTGCTGCATTTCGCTGCAGGGTTGGTGTTGGTGTTGGTGAGAGTATCAATGGTGCTGATTGAGATCAACAACCTGTTGTCCACGCAGTCGCTATGCCAACCAGACAAGAGTTCAGAGGATGCATGTGGAGATACGCAGGCAGCTCACCCAGGCATCGAGATCAAACAAGAACGTGATCAACGACAGGGGGAGCATCATCACAGTGACAACCAGTACTTTCTCGCTGTTGTCTGAGTCCGCTGCTGTTCCTGAATAACGTTGGCATCTGCCGTCTCCTAAGAGGGGGCGCGCTGAGCGACGCGAGAGCGCTTTTGGCGCAAGCCACGACTCCCCCCGCTGTGGGGAAGGAGAGATACGACCACAGCAGGCTGGAGCTCAACCTGGAGATCTTCGAGACCTGGGCGGCGACTTTCCGAGCGGAGCATGGCGATCGAGAGCCGACAGCGCTGGAGACGGAGACGATCCACGGGTGGGTCCTGATCTGAGGTGCCCTTGTCATTAGTCCATTTCGAATCCAAATACCCACTCGCTGTCCCACAATCATCCAGTTAACATCTGGGTCGTCTCACCCTCTCCACTCTTTTTATTTAGACTCTCACAGTACTATCCAACTCAACCTCCCATCTCTCTGTAAACTCAGTCAGCCATTTGTAGCATACTGTACTCCAGTGCGCCTCGTCTTCCTTGTTGTGACTGTCCCACACCTTCCTTCCTCTCTCTCTCTCTCTCTCTCTATGGCTTTCTCGCAATAGAAAGCTCTTCCCACCCACCTGCCGTTGCGAAACAACTGTTTCACAGTCACCACGCCCCCTTCCCTCCATTTGGCTCACTCGCCAACCCTCCGCCCAAGAAGCAGAAGAGAAGAAGCCCCTTCACGCCCCCGCCTGCCTTCCCATACAACCCCTTCGTTAGCAGCACCATGGCGACCGAGATGAAGATCCTGCTGAGCGCCAAGGAGCACCTGCTCGTGGGGCTCACGCTGCTGCTCGTGCCGCTGCTGGCTATCGAGTTCTACGGCATCGCCACGATGCGCGCGAGCCACCCGGAGTTCGCCGCGGATTCGCGCATGCCGCAGTTCGTGGACCTGCTCACGGCGCTCGCGTTCTCGGGCGTGATCGTCGCGGCGCGCTACGTGCTCACACGCGCGCTCAAGCCGCTCGCGCGTATTGTGCTCGAGCCCAAGAAGCGCGACAACGAGGACCGCGTCGAGCGCTTCACCACCGTGCTCTTCAAGCTCATGTAAGGTCGCATTTTGTTGTGTTGGTGTCTGTGCGTGTTATGTATTGATGGGTTTGCACGAGGCGGATATGAACTGACAGTCTGTGTGTGTGTTTTTGTGTTGTATGCATGTGTTTATTCGTATAGCTACTTTGTTGGCATCACGTACGCGGGCTACTACACGATGGGGCATGAGGAGTGGTTCCCAAAGTCGCTCGGCGGCCACGGCGACATGAAGAAGGCGTACTACCTGTTCAGCGAGCCGCCGAGCGCCGGCCTGAAGCGCTACTTCATGGTGCAGCTCGGCTACCACTTCCACTCGCTCGTGTACATGGTCGCGCTCTCGCCGATCCGCAACGACTTTATCGAGATGCTGCTCCACCACGTGGTCACGATCATCCTCATCGGCAGCGCGTTCATGGGCAACTACACGCCGTCCGGCGCGCTCGTCGCGCTCACCCATGACATTGGCGACATCACTGGCTGTACGTTTCTGCGTATTGTTATTGCTTGTTGCTCGTGGTGCATCGTCTCTTGTTGTTGATCGTGTCGCTTACGTATCTCTTTACGAACGCTGCTGCGAATATGAATGTGTAGACGCCATCAAGAGTGTCGTGGACACGGGATCGACGTTCCTCACGCTGGTGATGTACGCGGCGTTGCTCGTGTCGTGGGCGTACACGCGCCTGTACGTGTTCCCGACCGAGCTGATCTACAACGCCGTGTTCGTGCTGCCGAACCTGACGCCCGAGATCCCGCTGCTGATGCTGCACCCCGTGAACCTCATGCTCACGATGCTGCTCGTGCTGCACGTCTACTGGTACTTCCTCTTCCTGGTCATGGGCTACAACCTCATCACCAAGGGCGTGAAGGAAGACATCCAGCAGAAGTGCGACGACGACGGCAGCGAGGAGAAGGCGCGACAGCAAGCGGCAGCCGCCATCGATACCGCCAGCAAAGCCAAGCACGACTAAGCAAAGCGACACGTGTGTGCGAATGGAGTGACTGCAGCAGGCATGAAGAAGAAAAGGCAAAAGACCCTCGTATCGCACCATTCAAATGGTTGAAGAGGGGGATGAGAAAGAGAGAACGAAACGAAGAACGAGTGATGCAGTTGTTGGGGAGGTTGAGCGGCTACAGTAGAGGCGTCTGCGTCGATGCGTCGTATATTTTGATTTACATCGTTGCACGAGGCGGTTGTGTGGCACAGAAGGGCAGTGCGAGAGAGTGAGAAGATGTTGCTCTGAGAGGACGGATCTTCCAGTTCGCTGTGGTGTCGGATTGACGAGACTGGTATTGTAATACGTTTGATACTGTTAATGCACCACAAACCCCCTCACCACGGACTTTTCGATATGTTTGACGTCGTATTCTACTGTACATGTTCTTCCGAATCTACTTTGCGCCAGAGAGAGAGATATGAGCATCAATCACCTGCTCGATCGATAGTTAGGAACTCGCCGTCCGCTTCGCAGTGTCCACTCTTCTGCCAATGATCATCATGTTGTCGAGTGGCAGACTTGTCGTGGTGGTTCCTGCTGCTGGTGTTGTCGTTGTTCGCTTGGCAGGAATGGACGACGTTGCCGTGGTCTTCTTGTGCGCGAGCAGTGGCTGGTGGTGAGGTGGGGGAGCTGGGAGCCCCATGTCCAGCTGAAATACCGAACATCAGAGAATCACTGATCAGCAAAACCTTGAGAGGGAATCTCAGCCTCTCAACAATATAGTAACAACGTACATGGTAGATGGCCGTAGATGATGAGTACGTCTCTTCCCTCAGCTGTTGTTGTTGCTGCTGGCGATGCAGGTGGAGCCGCTGGGAAGACCCGATCTAATAAGCGCAGCCATAGCAGATATCACCGATATGAGTAAATTGCAACAAGAAGCGACTGACCAGTAGTTTGCACATCAAAGCAAAAACAAACAAAGCACACTCACGTGGGCGACTTTGGCTCGTGACGTTGGAAGCACAGCGACAGTTGATGATCCTGTTGTCTTGGCTCGGTTAGCTGAGATTGGCTGCTCTGCGTCAACTAATGCTGGCGGTGCATTCACTACGTTGACTGGTGCTGGTGGAGGAAAAAGCATTGGCGCTGGGCTGGCGGTAGCACCGGAATCGCAATGTTCAACTGGGAAAACCAGAGGCAATGCAGCCGATGGCGGCGGCAGAGTCTCTGATTCCGTCACAGTCACACTGTTGCTAGTATACTTCTGAAACCCTTCTTCTCCTTGTCGCTGGAAAATGTCCAGCTCGAGAATGTCCTCAATCGCTGGACGCTTGTGCTGCTGGTCCTTCTCGAGCATTCGCGCGACGAGTTCACGTACGCTTTGCGAGATCTTGCGTTCGTCAAGCGGCTCGTAGTTCCCCTGCGTGACTTTGAAGACCACGGCTGGGTACGACGGCGCGGCGAATGGCGAATTCCACCTGAGCAGCTCGTACAAAATGCAGCCGAGCGACCAAACATCGGTCGCAAAGCTGTGCGGCTCGTCCTCCAGGATCTCGGGACTCATGTACAACGGCGAGCCAACGACGGTGGAGCCGAGTCCCGAGGCGCTCGCGAGCGTCTTGGAGGTGCCAAAGTCCCCGATCACGACGCGTCCGTCCTGGAACAGGAAGACGTTCTTCGCCTTGAGGTCGCGGTGCAGAATGTGGTGGCGATGTAGGAACTGCACGCCCATGGCGATCTAAATACATCAGAGGGTCCCAGTTGGCGAGGTATGACATGAATGCACCTAGGCTAAGATATCAACTAATGTACCTGGTGGAAGATCTGCAATGCAGCCTGCTCGTTTGGCTCTTCATGGCGATGCGACTGGATGAAACCTTCCAAGTCGCCCGCGTCTCCGTATTCGAGTACGATCAGCAGCGTCTCGTCCGGGATTTCCCAGAACGCTTCGTGGAAACCCACAATGTGAGCGTGTTTTGGCAGACGCAAGTACAGCTCGACTTCAGCGACGCATCCGTTTCTAAAAGGATCAGGGGGTTGACAGAGTACAAGACAACATTGATTTTGCGATTCACTATCAGTAGTGAACAAGCGTAGGTCTACAAAGATTAGGTGAGGTATAAACACGGGCGGCTCACCTTTCTGCCGCTGTTAGCAGTCCGAACTCGACTTCTTTCATGCAGAGGTTCGCGCCATCGACGCCGTCACCTAGTACCTCTCCAGTCTACGCAGGAGAAGAGAGGAAATGAGTACCCTCAATACCTCCACACGAGCTGAAAGAGCCAAAATCCTAATAATGAATGACAACCCTTTTGCTATTAATATGAGGAAGACAAAATGCGATCGATGCTCACATGGAAATAGAGCCGCGCATCTCTTGTCCTCTTTCTCTCTACGGGGTCTAAATGCTGCGCAGCGCATCGCCGCCACTTCGAAAGCAGCGGATCGTGTTCTCCAGGAGCTTGTAGGAGAGCGTCACCGGCGCACGCAGAGGCTCGAGACCACTATTTTGTCTCTGGACAGTGAGCTGTTTCACACCACATTACGAAGGCACAGAGTTAGGCTCACATTCAGTCATTGGCGGGGTCAGGATGTGCCAGAAGAGCCTGATAAATGACATTAACGGATATGGGAGCCGAGCTTACTGTTCCGTGGACGTCTTTGCTGTATCCGCTCGGTAGTGGCGCGACAGCGAACACGACAGTCGCAATCTCGAGCAGCGTTGGGTTCTAACATACAAATCACACAGTTGAGCACATACACATCATGCCAGCATAACTGGTGGCAAATTAATGGGAAACTGGTCCCATTCACATACCAGTGACTTGAGTGATGAAGGCGAAGCCATTGACTGCATCGAAGCAGTAGTCTCAGTGTCGGCGTGGCTGAGCACCACGACGTTCACGCGGCCGTTGCTGGCGTGCGTGAGCGTCTTGCAGCAGCGCACGAACGCGAGCACCTGGTCAGCGCCAAACTGCCACTTGAGCGCGCTCAGGTCGTCGATCACGACCGAGACAGGCGCTTGGTCTTGGTCTTGTGCCTCATCTTGGTCGTTAGGCTGACTGCTGAACTTGGCGATGGCGTGGAAGAGCTCCAAGAGCGAGGAGAACGGAGACGAAGATGACGACGCGAAGCAGTCGATCACCTGGAGCGACGCCTTGGCTTCCATACTCGCAAAGTTCACGCCCTACATACACATACATGGATGCGCACACAAGCTTTAGCTTATGTATGAACTGCTCCATGATTGAGCAGCAAATCACGTACGAGTTTGCGGCCGATCGCAGCGTAATGCTCTCTCGAGTTGGCAAAGTTCACAAAGCACACGCGGTGACCTGCAGCAAGTCACACAAAAGCAGCAAGCGACAGAACCAGACACAAACAGTCACAGACATGAACGGGCATGAGCTCAAGCGTCCACACAACGAGAGCCAATAGCAACTGCAGCAGCAACACCAAGACCGTGCAACATCAGGTGCATGCATTGCTGGCCATTGACGCAGCAGCAATCAGATCAGTGCTCTCTAATAGCTGCATTGCGCGCCACGCACCTGCTTTGAGGAAGAGCGCGACGAAGTGCTGCACGAGGAACGATCCGCTGCTCTCGACGGCGTCGCTGATGAGCACGAGCTCCCCGCGCGGCGCGCTTGTGGGCGCCCACGCCAGCTCTTCGCTCAGGTAGTAGAGCGCTTCCGCCATTTTATTGCTCTGTGTGCTGTTTGAAATGTGGCTGCGCTTGGTGTTGATTTCAAGAAAGCAGTGCTGATAAAAAGCTCTTGGCTACAAGCGAGCTTTGAAATAGAAAATTGGAGCCGCGATCGTGCTTCTGAGTAGGGATTTATACCTGCTAACAAAACATGGTTTCAATTGTGTTGTAAAAAGCGTCCAACATGGAACAGGTCAGATATTGACAGGCAAACGAGGCGAAGTCTGGTACTTCGGGGTATTGTAGTCGATTCTAGCGCGCGACTCCATTGTCCTCGTAGACGCACATGCCCGAAGTCTTCTCGCTTTTGCAGCTTGGTGGTACGGATCTTGTGATCTCGATCGAGCAAACTTGCGCGTTGCTTTGAGACTGAGAACCGGAGGTTGGGCGGAGCTCGACCGCGTTGAACAGGAGTCTGTCCAGAGTGACGTCCTTGAAGGAGGATCTCCTCCGCAAGACCACACACAGAAAGAGCGGTGTTCTTCAATTCCAATCAGGTTTGAGCGCTGGAACGAAATGGCAGCAGTGCGAGATCCACAACGAACTCTCCATTATCACCTACTAGGACTCTGCGTTTCTTCTCAATGCTACCTCCCCCCATTCACACCATCATCAGGAGGCTGCGCACTTTCAAATCATGACCCACCCTTGCATCGTTTTCGTTATCCCACAAAATCGTACGAATACTCTCTATTATCAGGTTTGCGAAAGTTTTATGCAATGCAAGATATACCGTCTAGGTGGAGAGGGTCACATCTCTCTCCGGCGCAAAGTAGATCCGGAAGAACGCGTAGAACACGAAGAGCGCCACGATGTACGCGACCATGAGGTAGATCGCGGCCTTGGACATGGGCTTCTCCTCCGAGTCGTGGTGGATGCCCGCCTGCACCTGCAGCACGCCGCTCGCGTTCATCGTGAAGGTCACCGGGTGCGCGAACTCGCCCGCCCGGCCGATCTTGTCGCGTGGCAGCACGAAGTTGAAGTAGCAGATATGGTCGTTCTCCTTCGCGACCTCCTGCTCGCCCTCGTACACCTCGACCGTGAGTCCGCGCTGGTTATCCTCGAACGTCTGGAAGTACTTGGTGAGCGACACGGGGATGCGCGAGTTCTTCGGGATGATCACCTCCATGCTGCCGTCGTGGGTCTCGAGCCCGATCGGCAGCGGGATCACGTCCATCATGAGCACGTCGCGGAACACGCGGCGGTCCATGCCGCTCAGGATCGCCGCCTGGATCGCCGCACCTTCGCACACCACTTCGTCGGCGTTCACAGACATGCAGAGTTCCTGTAGGAGAATGACACACAAGCACCAATATTAGCACGGCAAGTCCGAGTCTGAAGCTCTCGTTAACACCAGTTTGAATGCAGCAGCGTTCTCACCTTCCCGTCAAAGAAGTCGGAGATCTTGGAGCGCAGGATCGGGATGCGCGTGGAGCCGCCCACCATCACCACCTCATCGACGTCCGCGATCTCCACTTCCGCCTCTTTCAGCACACTGCTGACAATGCGAAGGCACCTGTTTCGTGACAAAGTGATGATTAGCTACAGTCACAAGACAACAAAGTACCTAGAGCAGCCGTACTTTTTCCAGATGGACTCGCCGAGCTGCTCGAACTTGTGGCGAGTCAGCGTGTACTTGAACTTTGGCACGCCCGCGACGTCGCGCAGCTCGATCTCGGCGCTGTCGTCGCTCGAGAGCACGATCTTCGCCTGCTCGGCCTGGGTCTTCAGCTGGATCATGTCGGTCATCGAGAGCTTGGCGCGCGGGACGTCGTGGTGCTTGTGCAGGAGCTCGACCAGGTGGCTCGTGATCACGTTGTTGAGGTCCTCACCGCCGAGGTTCGTGTCGCCGCCGATGCCGAGCACTTCGAACCGGCCGTCCTGGATGCTCATGAGCGACACATCGAGGGTGCCGCCGCCAAAGTCGAACACGACCACCATCTTGGTGCCAGCCACAAAGAGTCCGTAGGCCATCGCCGCGGCCGTGGGCTCGTTCATCAGACGGATCGCCTTGAAACCCGCCATGGACGCGCTCGTGATCGTCGCCTTGCGCTGCGAATCGTTGAAGTACGCCGGCACGGTGATCACGACGTTGTCGATGCGCTTGTTGTCGAAATACGCCTCGGCCGAGGACTTCAGGTCCGAGAGGATGCACGCCGAGACCTCCTCCGGCTCCACGGTCACGAGCTTCTGCGCGCGCACGACCTGCACCGCGGCGCTGCCCTGCTTCGTGGCCGCGATCTTGTACGTGCCGAACGACTTGGCCACCTCCACCGCCTTGCTAGTATACCTGTAGATACACATAGGCACACAGTAAGTGAACGTTAACACCCCCCATCTTCATGGCATTAACGAGCAGGGAAGGCTAAACAGCGAGCGACTGCCGTACTTTTGTCCCATGAGCCGCTTGATCGAGCGGATCGTGTTGCCCACGGGCTCGGTCTCCTGGGCGATCGCGCCGTGGCCGACCTCGTACTGGTGCTCGCTCTCCGGGTGGAAGCGCACGACCGACGGCGTCGTGCGCTTGCGGTCCTTGGCGTTCTTGAGGATCTTGACGTGGTTGCGCTCCACGTGCCACATGCCGATGCCTGGTCGGCAAGCATGCAGAAGAGCAGCAAGCAGTAAGTATGCAGATTAAGGACAATAGCAGCGGCAGTACGAAGAGTACGGGGTGCGCGTACATGAGTTGGTGGTGCCCAGGTCGATGCCGATGCAGATGGAGCCATCGGCGAAGCGCTCGCTCGCGCTGCCCCAGCTGTCGTACGAGTGCTCGTCCGCCATGATGTTTGCTGTTGTTGTATCACGCGCTGATGGTTTTGCTTGTCATCAATCAATCACCCTCCCAGTCCATTCCAATGCAATTATTTTAGCAGTTTTAACCAATCACAGTTCGAATACTTGGATTTTCAACCAATAAAAATAGAAAAGAGTCATTTTGGCGCGCTCTTTTAAAGCTCAGCCAAGAAAGTGCGCCAGAGGAAACACACAATTGCCAAAAGCGCAGCAGTCAGTAACCAACAGAGCAGGGACGGCGTCGACGCGCTTCATTATCCAGCTCTACGTACCTGTGTGAACCATCTCTGTGCACACGCCAGTCGCTCTGTCACAGCCCAGCTCCACCTGTAACGTTAAAAGCATCCACGCGATGGCGACAGCGCGCAAAGGCGCGTCCTTCGTTCCCATTTCGACGCACTTCCAGACCGCGGCGCAGGTGCTCAAGGCGAACCCGGCGATGCCCGAAGAGATCGACCTCACGACCGACGCTACCACTGCTGAAGGTGCTGGCGCGTCTTCTACTGGTAGCAGTGGTAGTAGAAAGCGACGCGCGACGCGGGCGAGTGGCGGAGGCGGCAAAAGCAAGCGGCGTGCGTTCTACGAGGACGACGAGGACGACGACTTTGAAGTCTTCGACAACGACGCAGACGACGACTTTGAAGACTTCGACAACGACGCAGACGACGACTTTGTACCAGAGGACGACGAAGAGAAGGAGAACGCGTACGCTGCCTCAGCAGCTGCAGCAAAGGCGGCGACTATGCCGACGGTGACGACAGCGCTGGATCTGATTCAGCAGTCGCGACCCGTTGCCGCTGGTTCATCAGGCGCACCGGGAAGCCGACACCGAAGGCACAATTCTCAGGCAGCACCAGTGGCGACAACAACGAATACAACAGCAAGTATGCCACAAATGGTAGACATCTCGGACCGCCAGAGTCCTGACTGGTCATCACGGAAGCGCATGCGGCCGAATGAACAGCAGCATCGCTATCCAGTAGCGGACACATCAACAACACACACCATCAGCAGCAACAACAGCAACAGCAGATCACGGCAGTCTACTTCAAACAGCGGCGTGAACAATTTCTTCAACGACAGAGCGTCCTCGACATCGGCCGGGACGCTAGCGAAAGATCTGCTGGACCGCGCGAACAAGGCGATCTTCGGCAACGACGGCTTCCGCCAGAACCAGCGCCAGGTGATCGAGGCCACGATGCGCAAGCAGGACGTGTTCGTGCTCATGCCCACGGGCGGCGGCAAGAGTCTCTGCTACCAGGTACCGTCTTTTTTTCTCTATCAGTACATCTCACATATTTACTAGGAACCGGGTTATCTCACTGTGGTATTTGTCGTGTATCAACCAGCTCCCTGCAGTGCTCACCCCGGGCGTGACGATCGTCGTGTCCCCACTGCTCTCGCTCATCCAGGACCAAGTCACGGCGCTGATCCGCAACCCGCAGTGCGGGATCCCCGCGGGGTACCTCTCGAGCCAGACGGGGATCACATTGCGGCGAGCGATCACGCAGGAGCTCAAGAGGAAGCGGCCCTCGCTCAAGCTGCTCTACGTGACGCCCGAGAAGCTCAGCAACTCGGCGGAGATGATCGAACTGCTCGAGATTCTGCATCAAAACGTACATGAGTCTGGTGTTTTTATCAGTGATGGACGAGTCGTGGCACACTGACGTTGTTTATCACGAATTTGGTATTGTGATTAGGGAATGCTCGCGCGGTTCGTGATCGACGAGGCGCATTGCGTGAGCCAGTGGGGCCACGACTTCCGCCCCGACTACATGAAGCTCGGCTTGCTCAAGACACGGTTCCCGGACGTGCCGCTCATGGCGCTCACTGCGACCGCGCCGCCGAAAGTGATCCAAGGCGTACAGAAGTCGCTCAAGATCACCAAGGGACTCGTCTTCTCGATGAACTTCAACCGGCCGAACCTGAGCTTCGAGGTGGTCGACAAGCCGCCGCAGGAGATCAAGGCGCTCGAAGCGCTGCGCAACCTCATCACGACGTCCTTCAAGCACGACGCCGTGGGGATCGTGTACTGCATGACCAAGCAGGAGTGCGAGGACGTGGCCAACTACCTCTTCGACCACGGCGTGCGCGCGGATTTCTACCACGCGGGCCAGTCGAACACGGACCGCCAGATGGTGCAGGAGGCGTGGCAGAACGGGCAAGTGAGCGTCGTGTGCGCCACGATCGCCTACGGCATGGGCATCAACAAGGCGGACGTGCGCTACGTGATCCACTACTCGGTCGCCAAGTCCATGGAAGGGTACTACCAGGAGGCCGGGCGAGCGGGGCGAGACGGCAAGCCCTCGCAGTGCACTTTGTTCTACTCGAGCCGCGACATCTCCAAGATGCGCTCGATCCTGTACATGCCGTCGAAGGGCATGACCGCCAAGACGCGCGCCGTGCACATGGAGAAGCTCGCGGCCATGGCCGAGTACTGCGAGGACAA
This sequence comes from Globisporangium sylvaticum, assembly GCA_023334975.1. Lineage (NCBI taxonomy): Eukaryota > Oomycota > Peronosporomycetes > Pythiales > Pythiaceae > Globisporangium > Globisporangium sylvaticum. The sequence continues at coordinate 39,580 of JAADVK010000060.1, forward strand.
CACGAGCTGCCGCCGCAAGCTGCTGGTGTCGTACTTTGGCCAGACGTTCAACCGCGACGACTGCAAGGGCACGTGCGACAACTGCCGGCGCTACCAGCGGCGCCCCGGCCAGGCGCACAACAGCAATTGAGAGAAAGAGAGAGAGAGAGAGAGAGAGAGAGACTGGTAGAGATACATTTAATACAGAGTCAGCCTTGTCGTCTTTCGGAGATAAATGCATGCGGTGGATGGTTCTATTAGGTGTGTGGTGGTTCGTGTGGTTTTCTTATTTGTCGTTCCACTGCTTCTTGCACTGGACGCACTTGTAGAACGTGGTGCTGGGCTCGTCGGCCGAGCGGATCTGGATCTGCATGAAGTACGCCTTCGTGTGCTCGCAGTGCGGACAGCGCGCTGGTAGGCACATATGAAAAGCATCGTACAGTTAGTAATTATACAAGCAGCATACACACGAAGACAGAGCAAGAGCCAATGGGATGATGAATGTATGGACGCACTCTCGGTCTGGTCGACGTTCTCCCAGGCCTCGTCGCCGCCGAGCACGTCGTCCACCTGCTTGCGCTGCAGCGGCACTTTCTTCTCGACCTTCTCGTTGATCTGGAACAGGTACGGGCACGTCTGGCAGAAGAAGCGCATGCCGTCCGCCTGCACGAACAGCATGCACACGCACACACAGAGGTACAACAACAGCAGCAGCGCATTAGACCACGTTTCCTGTGAGACGCGCGTGCAGGTCTGACGCGAAGCCAACCGCATAAAAAGAGAGAAGAGAGATTAAGAGAATGGACGCACGTCAGGCTCGACGAGCAGGATGTTGCCGCAGGAAGGACAGAAGTGCATGGCGTCAGGCGGTGGCGGTGGCTTGCAGAGAGATAGACGGACGGGCGAGGTGGGCTGATGAATTCGCAGTCGGCTTGGCTGCGTGAGCTTTATTGCTCTTGTTGTTATTGCTTGAGCTTTCGAGTGTGTCGTTCCAGTGGCTGGACGAAGTGGCTGGAAAATGCGAGCCATCATCTCATTTACAGCCAATCAAACGATTCTAATCCCAAAATGCCATATTTATTAGCCAATAAGAGAGAGGAAACATCGGTAATGGTTGTGATGGCATGCATCAGAGCGACACAACTGCTCATTTCCAACCAAGAGACCAAGTGCAGCATGGTGGCGAGTGGCTCTCTGACGACGGCGCTCGTTGCCGCGCAGCTCGCGACCGCGTGGAGCCGCTGGTGCCAGCGCTCTGTGCAGCAATCCACTGCATCAGCAGCAGCAGCGAGCGGTGACGCACAGCGCAGCGCCGACGAAGAGGCGCAGTACGAGCTGGTCGCGATGGGCTTGGCGGCGGCGCTGAGCGACGAGCAGCTCCAGCAATTGTTCACTGCGAGCAGCGGCGAAGACGTGCTGACGCTGCTGCTGCTGGACAAGTTCTCGGCGGACGCACAGCAGTTCCACTTCTCGCTGGTCGTGGTCGCGAAGCTCCTGGCGCAGTTTCTCGAGAACGAGCGCGTCCTTTCTGGTGAGTTGGCATCATCATCATCATCAGTGCCAGCTGCGCAATGGGATCGGATCGTGGACGAGCTGCTGTTGCCGCTGTTACGCCGCCAGCGATACGCGCACGTGCATGCGGTTGCGCTGTCGATGGTCAGGCAAATCGTGCGCGTGAGTGGTGCTGCCATGATTGAGAAGCTCGCATCGCAGGTGCACTCGATTCTCGTGGACGAGCCGAGATCATCATCACCACTGCCATCGACAGAGAGCGCGGAGCAACGCAATGGCGTACTCGAAGAGCAAGTTGTGAGCTTTGGCTCGCTGTGCGGCGTGCTGCAATTGCTTCTCGATAGCGGAGAGCTGTCGTCATCGTCATCTACTGACATCATCGCCGCACAGACCAAGCACATCTGCACGCACGCGATCGCGCATTTCGACAAGTCGCCGCTTTTTCTGCGCGCAGTGGCGATCCAGCTGGTGCCGACGCTGCTGCGCATTGCCCCAGCGATGGCGCAGGAGCTGACGACCATCGCCGTCGACGCGTGGCGCGTCGTCAAGCACGACCGAAGCAAGAGCATCGCGAACCTCATGTACCTGCTCTGCCTGGTGCTGCCGAGCGACCCGGAACTCATGCGCGAGAGCGGGCTGCAGGAAATCGTCGCATTCTCGCTCGCAAATGTCGACCCGCTGCTGCGCAAGCAGGGCATGTACCTGCTCAACATTGCGTTCACGCACTACGCTCTTCAGGAGGCAGATGCGGCCACCACCTCATCCACCACCAAGGCTAAGGACACTTCAGCACGAGCACTCGAGACCTGGCAGAGCTTCATCACGGCGTCCGAGGTGATCCAGATGCACCAGCAACAGCATCTGATCGAGCAAGTGTGGCCCCAGGTCACTTTCCTGATCGAGTCCTCGCTTGTGGTGCTGCGCGAGGATGATGGCGACCAGTCTTCGTCAGCTGCTGATGCAGAACCAGTGGATCCGTCTTCGTGGCCGGTCAAGTTCTCCTTTGACTGGGTCCAGTCGCTGCTGATCCGCGTCTTCTGCCACGAGAACCCGATCGTGCGCCGCATGTTCATGTCGACGTTCATGGAGACCTGTCTGAACCAGTGGCGCGCCACGGAAGAGCAGATCATCAAGCTTCAGAGCCAGGGCAAGAGCGTCGTCACGATCGATGCGGACTCGTCGTTCGCGTGCAGTGCGAGCTTCCGGTCGTTCGTGTTTGAGCACCTGCTGCGCGCGTTCAACGACCCGCAGATGTACAAGAGCTCGACGAAAGAAGCATTCCAGAAGGTGATCTCCGAGTTCCTGTCCGGGTACTTGGCGTTCCAGCTCAAGTGGGGAAAGGAGACCAACAACAACACCAAGTTGTCTACATCTCCACCATTAGCAAGCGATGGCTTGATGAAGAGCTTTGTCGAGGCCGTTCACGAAGCCATCTTTGGACGTGGAGCTACGGGCCATTCCCCTGAAGCGCTGCTCAGCATGCTCGAGGTGTTTTGCAACGCGAGCCTGCAGACTGCGGTGCAAGAACCCGCTGTTGCTACTGAGGACTTGCTGGACGAAGATGCGATTGAGCGGCTGCGCATGATCATGGAGTTCCGCGTCATGCGCTCGTTCCCGCAGTCGATTCGCGTCAAGATCACGCGCTCGCTCGTGAACGCGCTCACGGGCGGGTTTACGGACATCTCGGCGCACTCGCTGTACTCACTCGCGAGTATTCTGCTGGTGCTGCCGCTGAACAACGTGATCGGAGTGGACGGAAGCACGTTTCGCGCCATTCACCAGTGGCTGCGACCGCAACAGCCGAAGGAACAAGATGCCAAGAGCGTGGGGATCTTCATGTCGTCGATGGAAGCTGCGCTGGCGCACTACTTGACCAAGGCGCGAGAGAACGACCATGCCAACAGCACCAAAGTGCTCGGCGCCGCGCATCTCAGCCGCTTGCTGCTGTTCACTGCTGATATCACAGAGACTGCTGCTGGCGGTGCCGTCGGGAATTCGAATACACCGATTGAGGCTGCGCTCCAGACGCCACTTGCTCAGCTTGTCAACGCGCGTCTTCCTGATCGCGACGTTGACACACTCAAACTGCTGCACCTGGTTGGCAAATTCGAGGAAGAGGTCGAGCAGGTTGCTCAACTTACGAGCCAGAAGAGCATTCGCACGCAATTTATGTTCTCGTTCAAGCCACGTAGCTTCTATGGAGCTACTGGTGGCGTGAAGAGCTCCGTGTTTAGCTACAGATCGCTCTTCGAGATTGGCGTGCAAGCGTCCAAGCGATGGATCCAAAGTCGCCTCACAAAGGGCGACGACGAAGAAGAAGCAACGAGCCAGGAACAGTTCGAAAACGCGCTCGATGAGGCCAGCGAGAAAGAAGACAAGGTCGATTTGCTGGCAGCCACCGCGCTGGTCGTGGCGCAAATGGCCGTTTACAAGATGGAGCAAGACGGCGATCTCCGCGCGATGGACGAGTTGGACGCCATCTGCGAATCGCTGAAGAGCGTGATCTCGCCCGAGATGTCGGCTCGCGTGAACGCCAGTGAGCAGACGCTCGCGATCCGTTACCTGTCGATTGTGTCGAGCAGATCCAAGGCGCTGGACTCGCTTCAGGCGCTCCAGGGCCACACCACGCTCCCGCTGCTTCTCTCTGCGCAGCTCAACGCGAGTATGGACAGCGGCAGCAAGCACTACGCGCGCTGCAACGTCCAGTACTTTGTGAGCAAGTGGACGCTGATGCACAACGTGCTGCTCGCGTCATCCTACGTGCCAACGGAGCTGCTCCACCGCGTCTTCACTGCGTGTCTCGACGCGCTCCCAGCGGCCGGCGCCGACCCGCTCGTGCTCTACGAGATGGTGCAAGTGCTCTCGCTCTCACTCGCGCAGCTTGCGTCCACGTTTGTGAACGCCGAGGACAGGGACGAGCGCCTCGACAATTTGTACCACTCGGTGTGGGGCGAGTACAGCGAGTGCAAGGCGAAGCCCGATGTCCTGACGCGCGCAGTCGTCTACTGTCTGTTCCAACCGGCGTTTCTGCTGTCACCGGAGCTGAGCAGCGGCGAGAACGCGACCATGAAGCGCTGGTTCGACCGCTTCATGCGGTTCGGCCAAGTGCACCGCCCGAACGTGATCTTCCACTTGACGTGCCGCCTGAACCAGGTGTGGCGCGCCATGCCGCACGCTGCGCTCTGGTTTGTGGACGAGATCATCGCGCTGCTGCTCTACAAGGAGCCGGTGATCGATGAGAAAGAGCAGTTGACGAGCAGCGCCAGTGACGACAATACTATCGGTGGTGCCCCGCCTGGAACCAGCGGACTGCTGGCCAAGAACAAGTTTGTGCGCCTCGTGATCCTGTCGCTGCTGGACGAGATGAGCGTGGACACCGCAGTGAAGGACTCGAACGAGCAGCAGTTGCTTCAGCAGCTCATCCTGCGTCTGCTGGAACTCAACCTGACGGAGGAGTGGAAGAAGCAGCACATGCTCAACAGCGACGGCTTTGGCAAGAAGATCCGCTGCTGGCAGGCGCTCTGTGTGCTCAGCAAGCACGTGAGCGCCGACATGGTCGACACGGTGAACGACCTGGTCTGGCGCGCGTTCGTGTTCCCGCACCTACCGGCGATGCGTTACTACATGGAGATCTTCGCGATGCGCCTGCTGCTGCGCTTTCCAAACATCACGATCAGGAAGTACATGGTGCCACTCATGGAGAACTACAACCTGATGCCGCAGGTCGGCGCGTCGCTGCTCCTGGTCGCGGGCTACGCGGTCTACAACCGCCTGGACGCGCAGCTCGCGAGCGACCACGAGCTCTGCACGCTGCTGGTGGAGTCCATGCTCCCGTGGCTCAACTCGTCGCACGGCCACACGCGCATCCTCGTGCAGTTCATGCTCGCGATCGTGCTGCCGCGGTACCTGCACCAGCACCAGAATGACTCAAAGAACCCAAAGAACCTGCAGTTCCTCCGGCAGACGGCGTCGTTCCTGAGCCAGAACAAGGAGTGCAAGCGCATGCACCGGCGGCAGCTGAACCAGATGACCAAGTTCCGACCGGAGTTCGAGTGCTCGCTGCTGGGCGTGCTGTCGTCGGCCGCGGTGAACGAGTTCCTGGAGCTCTTCCCGTCGGACGACGTGCTGCTCTTCAGCGCGCAGTTCAAGGACGCGATGAACGAGCTGCACGCGCAGTTCCAGCGCGAGAACTTTGTCGAAGACACCCCCGGACGAGCGGCTGCCGTCGCTGCTACCACAGTCGCTGCAGCTTCTACAGCTCCACAACCAGCGATGACGAGTCTCAACGTGCAGCGCAAGATCGACACGAGCGCCATCCTGCTTGACGAGAGCGTGCTGCCCGTGGCGATGCAGGAGCGCGGCGAGATCGTGGACGTCAACGTGCGCAACAGGCGCCGCCAGCCCGTGATCCTGTGCGCGAGTCTCGTGGACAAGACGCCCAACCTGGCCGGTCTCGCGCGCACGTGCGAGATCTTCAACGCGCAGAAGCTCATCGTGCCCAACCTGCGCGTGTGCGAGGACGAGACGTTCTCGGTGATCAGCGTGACGGCGAACAAGTGGATGCCGATCGAGCAGGTGCGGCCGGACCAGGGCGAGCTCGTGCGCGCGCTGCAGAAGTGGAAGAGCGAAGGGTACACGATCGTGGCGCTCGAGCAGACGTCGTCCAGCGTGTGTCTGTCGTCGTTCCAGTTCCCCGAGAAGATTGTGATCGTGCTGGGCAAGGAGAAGGAGGGCGTGCCCGTGGACGTGCTGCAGATGGTGGACGTCTGCGTGGAGATCCCGCAGTTCGGCCTCATCCGCTCGCTCAACGTGCACGTGAGCGGTGCGATTTTGTTGTGGGAGTACACGCAGCAGCAGATGCTCAAGCAGTAGCAGTAGTGGTAGAGTTAGAGTGAATGACAGGTTCCTGGTCAATCAGTAGGCAGCACTGAAGTACAGTACCTCCCAGCAGCTGCAATGGCAACTGGTGAGCAACACAGTGTGAACCCTTTCTTCGCTTCCTTCGTTCGCTGTGGCATCATCTTGCAAATCAGTATCCCACACACTGAAGTGAAGTGGATGATGGATGGATGAAAACCACCACAAAAATGTAGCCATTCTCCCACGTATCCATCCATCCATCGAACTGTCTGTTGCGCTGGAGACTGTGCAAATGTCATGCAATTAATGAGGAGGTACTGTCATTCACTTTCTCTCTCTCTCTCTCTCTCTCTCTCTCATCGTCTTCGTCATCCATCTTCAAGAGCTTTTCAGACAGAGTGCATCATCATTCTCAGCTGCACATATCTGGTAATCACTACTGTATTCCCCACGCGAATGAGCACAAGCTCAATGTGAAGTCATGTGCATGTGTGTTCATTTCTTGCTTGCGACGGTGTACAGCTGAGTGGAAAATCCAGTCCCAAACCTTGCATCAATCCACTAAACTATGCAATGAATCATCGATATGTAATTGTGGAGACATTTTAAAATAGTAAAGACAAACAAATCCTCCCCACACTATCATCGTATATGCAATTGCCGAGTCATTTGTGTCCACACATCGGAGAATCGAAAATCAGTTCTGAAGATTGACGACGAGCAAGATGCGAGCACCAACAAGCCCCGGCAGGACGCCGCTCCTATCGCCCCCACGACAGCAGATCAGGCGCATGGCTGGCACCCGAAGCAGCGCATCCACTGTGAAGAAGACTGGGCCCTTACCATCCCTGTTAGTGCTGCTGTGCTTTGCTGTCGTTACGCTGCTGCTGCTCGTGCAGTCTGTCGATGCACGTGGCGTTCTAGAAGACGCGACGAAGAACCGCCGACAAGGTGCGTGCCGCGTACAGCAGAGCTATTGGCTGTCGTGCACAACGTTCTGAATGTGTGTGTGTGTTGTATTGTGTTTAATGCTGTGGTGCTGTGTACTTGCAGGGGCGAGCGATGCGATTGAAGTGGAAGTGAAGGTGGACGGATCCACGGCCGAGACGCTCGAGATGCTCGAAGAAGAAGAGAAGGCGAACGTGCGGCAGCGTCGAAAGAAGCTGGAAGTCGGTGCGTAGGGCGTTTATGTTATATGGAGAGCGCATGCCTGTCGCTAGAAGGTCTTTGTGTGCTCACCATTTGTTGCTGTATGCTGTGTCTTTATGCTTTCTAGAGAGTCTGCTTGCGGATTTCGATCACGACGGCCACGTGGGCTCGAACGAGATCCAACAGATCAAGGACAACCTGCACCAGTTCTTCGACACGGACGAAAGCGGTAGCATCGACACGAAAGAGATCAAGACGGTGCGTATAATTTTATGGCTTTTGCTGGGGTCACGTTGGAATCGTTTATTGATTTGTGTGCCGACTCATGTGCGATGGATTCATTGTGGATGTATGCAGATGGCTCGAGACGATAAAGACGTCATGAATGCGTTCCAGAAGCTCGATCGCGACCACGACTCCGTCATTTCACTCAAAGAGCTCGACGAGCGCTGGGAGTCTGTCGGCGCCGAGATGACGGTCAACGAAGTGGCCGATTGGGTCGTGTTCTCGGTGCAGTTGCCGCAGTACGCGGACATTTTCCGCCGCCACTCGATCTCGGGGTACACCTTTCCGCTGCTGATGGCGAACGAAGGCAAACGGCTGCAGGAAATCGGCATTGAGCACCCTCTGCATCGCCAGCAGCTCGCGATGTTTCTCAAGATGAAGTACCTGGGCATGGGCAAGCGACCAGCGCAGGTCGTCTCGGCCGTCTGCAATGCCGAGCCGATGGCTGCTGTTGAAGACATGCTAGCGCAGAAAAAGCTCCTTCATGTGGCGTGGATTCCAGCAGAGAGCACCCCGCTGCGGTTCCAGCTGCAGCGTCGAAGCCCCGGTGAGTCAACGTGGAATCTGGTGTACTCGGGTCCGGATACCGAGTTCATCGATGTCGTCGACGCAGGGCTGCATGTAGTGTACCGGCTCGCGACGTGGAACTCGTACGGAAGAAGCTCGCACGAGTTCATCCGCTGTGAAGGTAGTCCTTTATCCCGCTCATCTTCCCATTTGGCAGCAAACGCTGTGCTGCCTTCGGGTGTCAGTGGTGGCGTCTTGGACGCAAAGATGAGCTCGAACGCATCATCGAGCGACGAGGATCAACTACCTGACACTCTCTTCAGCGTACTCAAGGCATACTTGTGGTGGCTGGACGAAGCGATTGCGTTGACGCTCTTCATCGTGCTGCCGATTCGAGGATTCATCTACGGAGATGCCAACTACGTTCTGCGCCTGATGCGACGCCTGCCACCAAACATGCCGACGCGAGTGACAGTCGAGGCTGACGCTTCCAAGACATCGCTGGAGGAAGCGGCAGTCTCGGTGTCGTGGGAGAAACCTGTCGACAATGGCGTGCCGATCGTGTGCTACTGTGTCCGCTGGACGCGGAGCAAGACCGAAGAGGTCAAGTGGGTGAAGCTGCTCACGATCCCGCTCCCAACGAGCGTCTCGGTGGGCCACTTGAAGCATGGCGAGACGTACAAGTTCGTGGTCGAGGCGACCAACCAGTTTGGACTCGTGACAAAGTCCAGCCGCTCGACGTACATGGTGCCAGTTCCGGAGCTCAAGGGCCGATTGCTGCCGCGCCGGTCGATTAAAGACGCGAAAGTGCTGCGCAACCAGTGCCACATCTGCAGCGACCCAGAGAAGAAGAAGAAAGTGCCGTTCACAGCGACACTCGATCGCCGGATTTTGCACTTCTGCTGTCTGTGCGACCAAGAGTTCTGCCACTACCACAAGGGGGAGGTGTACCACACGAAGGCGCTGAGTTGTCCCGTGGTCGACGGGCGGTGCATCTGTGAAGCCTGCAAGGATATTCGTCTGCAGCGATCGGTAACGTACTAGCTGACAGCAAAAGTACAAACACCAGAGACTACCAATTAACCATGGTCCATGAAGCAATGCATAGAGAACCTGTCTTGTGCGGGAATGACTCCTTCTTTTCGCCATCTCGACACGAGTTCGTATCTCGAGTCATCATGCAAAATGTGTCAGCATCATTGATTCCACGCAAAGCAATCGCTTGCAGCACACATTGCCATTCTCAAGCCACGCAAACAGCACATTCAACACACCTCGGACTTGAACAAAAAGAGCCGTAGATTTTTCCGTCTTCTTCAATAATTGATTCCTTCCTTGCGTTCCAACCTGCTCGTTCACATACACACCCAAATCAATTCACTAAATCATCCACATCATCATCCCTTCGGGCGACAGACCCGGGTCGGCCATATTAAAATCAGGAAGCGCATTCTGGAAATCGCCCACGCGGTTCCCCGTGAACTGCGTGTCGTTGATGCTGATGAACGCCAAGCGGCGCATGTCGTCAAAGCCGAGCTTGTTGCGGCGACTCGACTGCAGCAGCGTCGACTTGCACAGCGTTTTCTCCGACGCAACGCTGGACGGAGCGAGCGAGAAGAGCGTCAGCGCGAGCGACTTGAGGTGCGGCCAATCGTCCGCCTCCGTCATCCAGAACTGCAGCGGCGATCGGTTGCCCTTCTCCAGCATCTCCCACTTGAATGTGCGGTTCGCGCGCTGGTTCTTGGCGTAGATCACGTAGTCCGTGTACTCGGCAGAGATAGCGCGCTTGCGCTCTTCGTTCACGCCAAGGTCGGCGTCCGTCTCTGGGAAATTAAAGATCAGCTCCTCGATCTGCTCACGGTACTCACGCGTCATCGACTTGCCGATGTACCGAGGATCCAGCAGGAACGCCAACCCGTGCGCTTCGCTGAGCACGTACTGCCATCGCTCGGTCACGACCTTCTTGATGTACTCAAGCTCCACGGTGGAGAGACCGAAGACGGCGTCGAAGTCCGTGAGCAAGTGTTTCGACTCAAAGTACACTTCCGAAATCGGTTTGTCGTCCTGGAACTTGTAGAGCGTCAGCTCAATCGGTGTCAGAATGCTGATTGCCTTCTCCAACGTGATCTTCCAGTTCAAATTCATCACAAAGTTCTTGATCGTGTCACGCGTCGGTCGCTGGTTCATCGGCGCGCCGACGATGAAATCAGGGTCCGTCACAATCGACTGGATGATGTCTTCCGCTTGCAGCAGCACTCGGAAACGCGCGGCAAGCGAGCCCCACTGCATGGTCGGTGACGCAGTTGAAAAACTCTTCATCGTCTGCAAGGTCTGCGCGTCGAACATCTTGAACTTTGGTGCGTACTGGTAGCTGCTGAAGAACGAGAGCAGCTCGTTGCAGTTGTTCGTGAAATCCACCAAGTCCTGGAACGGGAAATCCATCGGGACTTGCGGCGTCATTCGACGTGGATCGTTCTCGATCGACTTCTCCGGTCCAAAGATGTCCATGATCGCTAGATGCAGCGCGTGCGAGATGCAGCCATAGAAGAACTTGGTCGGGTACTCTGCTTTCAGCATCTCCCACGCGCGGGCGTGGTATTCCGTGCTGCCAGTGACCACGCCGCTCACTGAACCGACGATCGGAGCCATCACGCGCTTGATATCTTGCGCGATCAAGATCGAGTTGTACTGTCCGTCGTCGTTGATCTTCTCGGACTCGAGGAAGAAACGCTTCTCGTTGTTCGCTGCCATGTACGTCACGTACACCTCTTCGGGGTTGCTGGTGTTGTACAGGTTCATGCTCGACCACGCATCACGCTTGATACACACGCGCGTGGAGCTCGCCGTCAGGTAATTCCACACTTGCTTGTGCATTTTGTCGTAGCATCGGTGCAGCAAGTCACCCTCCAGTCGCTTCTTGTCTGGGATTTTCACGTTTGGTCGCAGAATCGCGAGCGCGCGTTGCAAATGGCATTCCTCCACCGCGTCAAACGCCATACCCGTCACATACGCGTGCATCGCGATCGCCTCTTCCATTCGCTCGTGTTGGCTCTTCGACAGCGCGCCGCCACCTCCGCCTTTTCCCTTGCGGTCCTTTCCAGTAATCTTCAGCTCCTTCGCAGAGTCGTCTTTCAATCCCATGCCAGTCGGATCCATGAGGCTGTCGGGCATCCCCTGCTGCATCGCCAGCTGGTTCATCGCCTGCGCGTGGTGCACCGCCGCTTGGTCCAACGCGCTGCTCATTGCTGCAGCTGCTGCAGCCGCCGCTGCCGACGTTTTCTGTCGCTTCTTCGACGGGATCTTGGTCGTGATCTTCTGGTTGTACATCTGCAGGATGTCCTGGAACTGCGAGATGAACGCGTACTGGTGCTGGCTGTTCTGGAACACGGTGCATTTCTTCAAGTGGCGGATCGCCTGCTCCGACTTCTTGTAGTAGAGCACCTGCTGCTTGCAGTGCTTGCACGACGCGGCGTTCTTGCGCTGCGGGTTCGGCTCGTCCGTGAGCAGCGTCCAGATCTGCGACGGCGAGCGTCCGGGCTTCTTCTTCTTGAGCGACTGCGTCGGGTCGCCCGAGCCGCCGGCGCCGGTGGGGCCGCCCATGCCGACCACGTCGTGGCCGAGCGCGACCGGCATCATCTGCCCGAGCCCGTTCGTCGGCGTCGTCATGGCGCTCATAACCGCCTCGCCGGGGGACGAGTGCAGCAGCGTTGCGGAGGAGGCGTGTCACTCAGAACGTGACGTGACAGCACCGTATCTTTGAACTTGGAGGCGCGCGTGCCGCTTGGTCGTAAAACCTTAACGGAAAAAACCTGCGTGACGGAAGCACTTTGGTCACTTTGGAAAAGCGCGCGAAAGAAAAGGGTTTTTCGACACCTGGTCCTTGACAAAGCGTGTGGTTGGCTTGCCTACCTTTGGTCGGAGCTAGCAAGCGTTTGGTTGGCTTGCCTTCCCTTGGTTGGCTTGTTTCCAGTCGAAGAACGCAGAATGCGCCGCGGGCGTCCTCAGGTTGGTTGGCTTGCCTGTCGAAGAACGCCGAATGCCCGCAAAAGTTACGCCCTCAGCCTCAGCGAGCGATTTTCGGCTTTTGTCAAAAAAGGGACAAAAAAAGGGAAAAGGGACGGTCGTAAAAAACCGTAAAAACCCAGAAACGGTCGTAAAAAACCTTATAGGGGAAGGGCTTCCCTTTTTATCTGGAAGAGGAATCGAAGTTAACAGGAGCTATAGGGTACTTACGTTTGAAGCGCAGAGTGATGGTCCATTTTCGCCCGCAATTGCAATCGCAATTGCAACGCGCGGAAGCGAAAGGAAACCAGCGCTCGACGCGAAGATGGCGGCGGCGCTGCGGGATGACAGAGAGGAGCAGGAGGTGCGTTGTGTGCGCCAATATCTATCGCCTCATGCGTGTTAACCAGCTGCTGTTGCGTCATGTGCATCGAGGCCATCGTCGTTCTAACATTGATGAGTGATGGTTGGCAGAGCGTCGAGCTGCAGTTCACTCCAAGCGTCGTTTTGGAGTTGCCTCTCGAGCCTGAGAATGCTGATAGAGCAGCTTTGTCTGATGGGCGAGAGTGGATCGCTGGACACGCGGAGAAGAGTGCAGTTTTGGTGAGCCCAAAAAGTGTCAGAATCGTCGACCATCAGCAGCAAAGCCAACGCAACGCAACAGGAAGGCAACACCTGCGAGAGGAATCAGGCGCACAATTGCAGGCATGGCAAGGTGAACAGACGGAGAGCGGAACCTTTGCGACCAGTACTGCGGTGATCGCTGTGGAACACGAGGTCGCTTGTCTGGCGTTCAGCAACTGCGGGAACTACTTGGCAATCGCAGATGACTCTGGCACGTTGCATTTACACAAGAGCAGCGGTGAAACCCTGTTTGCGTATCCTGTCGTCAATCCTGGAGGAAACGACCGGTAAGATGCACGTATGTCAGTGCAAAGATAAAATTCTGAAACCCTCACTGACTGTTCATGATGCTCTCCTATCTGGCGGAGACTATAGAATCGTCTCGCTGAAGTTTGCGACTGTCAACGCTGTCGATTCCTGCAATGAACTCCAAGATCTTGTTGTAGTCACGTCAAGTGGAGTGGCGCTGCGATTGGGCGATTTGAATTTGCTTGTCATCGAGCAAGTCCTCCAGCGGGACACAAAAAGCGCGCTGCAATCTATCATGCAGAACATTCGAGTGCAGCAAGTCGATACTGCATCCTTGGACACCAGCCGACATTCAATTTTACTGGTACGCTGCTCCAACTCAACCACTATCGTGGGGTCACTTCATACTGAAGAGTGTCTTTGATCTTTACTCTGCAGGCGCATCGCTTTGAGTCGACGTTCAGCTTTATCGTTGCCAATCATGGGCAGTCACTTGGCGTATGGAAAACAAAACTCCACAATGTGAACGGCAAATCAGCAGTTATCGAGGTGCGTAATGTAGATACGATAGTGCAACGGAGGCAGCTACTGACCAATCGGTGTGTTGACTTTGAACTTTACACAGAAGTTATCATCGTACAAAGGTCCGCTCGTGACTTCTGCAGGCGTCAAAGCAATGGAGTTCGCCTTGGACCGGAAATTCCTCATCGTGCTGTCTTGCAGTGGCGCGCTGATGTGGTACGTTGCAATCAATGGAAATGGTGCTTACTTGCAAGGATTCTCACTCACTGTGCCCATTCAGGTGGGATTGGCAGGATATGGTTCTCTTGCACCAACTCGCCACTGGTGGCATTGCAAGCTTTACAACGCTGGCCAGCTCAAGCGCAATATGCAGAAGTGAACCTGCTGCTTCGTACATCGCTATTGATCGTCTACCAAGTGCAGATCGAGGATCACCAGTTTTAGAGATCGTGAAAGTCACACGTGATCCGACGTCGAAGAGTTGGCTCACTCGGTCGGTGTGGAAAGTGGACACATCGTTGTTGCATTCAAGCCGCGTGACCCATCTCGCGTTCTCTGGCTCTGGGGGCGTTGAAGACGTGGGCTTCGCTACCTCGCTTCGGACCAACCGCAAGATATCGATATGGACATGGAAACAAGAAGAGCACTCACGGGATTCAAGACATTATTCGCCAACCAGTACAACATTGTCGCCGGCGGCTGATTGGACAATGCACGCTGATCCCGTGTCTCTTGCTGAATCGTTGGCGAAGACACCCATTTCGAACTCTCAAGATGCAAACGAAGTATTCGGGTTCACGAAGCAATTGGAGGTGTGCTGCAGTATGATCGGAAATCAAGAAGATGAGTCTCGATTGATACTGGCGCGTCTACTTGACCTCGCTCACCATCTTCGGAAGCAGAATGTGGCAGAGTCTTCAGCATGCCGAGTACCGGTGAAGATTATGGAGTGTTGTGACCGTATCAGCGAACTGTCGTACCGGTGGACCACATTTCAGCTGTTGCTGACGTCATTTGCGGATCGCGCGGACCATAACGGATCTTCGCTTCACGAAAAATGGACTCAGTTCAAGAATGCCGATCTGCTGGGCATGATGGAAAACTATGTGAAGAAGGGAGCTATGCGGTCTGTGATGATCCTGTGGAGCCGACATTTGGACGACAACGTTATTCGCAACATTCCCAAGCTTCTGCAGTGGCTTCCGATGTCGCTGCCAATTGCTGTCTATGAAAAGTGGATTCAGAGAGAAGTCCTTCCTGCGATCGCCAAGCACGTCGAAGATTCAACTGACGACCAAGACAGGAATTCCGCGTTGCTTCTCCGTGAGTTTGCGCAGTGGCTTTTTGATAGAGCCCGAAGTGCTGCGGAACGAGGAGACATTTCGACTGCTATTCGACTGAGTGGACTGTTGAAATCGACTGTTGGAGACGACAGTGCTGCATGCACGTACTTCGAGCACAAAATGCGCGCATTGGGCAAGACACCCCGAGGCGATGCTGATATGCCTGATCACGAAGAAGAAAATCGACTTGACGTGTTTCAAAGCCTCGAGCAGTTAGAGACCAGCCTTCGGCACATCAAGCATCTAGCAGATGCACATCAGTTCAAGATCTCTCTGCGACTGTTTGCGGACGAGACGCCATCCACAATCGCGATGAGCATGATGGACCGAGTGTTGTCTCCTGAGCAACTTCGCGAAGATATCGACAACCATGTGAAGAAATATCTCCAGTATTCCAAAACTCATCCTGATAAAGTTTTGCGGGACTACGTGGCGGAGCTTGCAGATTCGATTCGCACCCCAAAGTCGACGGAAGAAGTGCGAGCCCTCGTCGTACTGGATTCGATAGATAGCATCGAGGTTCGAGCTGATGCTGCGCTAGCACTTTTTCGGTCGGTGCTTCCGCCGTATTCTCAAGAGTTGAAGGAGTACGCAAAGAGAAGTGCCATGGGATGGGACACAGTTCGACAAGAGGAGATCCAAGAACATTTTCGATTGATGGAGATCCAAGACATGCTGATGGTGTATGGCGTGAAGCAGTTCAACATCGCGGACGCTCGAAATGCGTCCCGGCTGCTGGGTCACATTCTCGTTCAAATTTATCGACCATCTGCCTTGGCTGACGCTATGCGGCTCGCTGATGCATACAGCCATCTTCAGTGTGATCGCGCGGCAGTTCAGTTCATCGAGAATTTGCTGACTTTCCCACCTGGACCTGACGCAAGATCGCTGAATGCTGGCTTCGTGAGTGAGATCTCTTCACGGGCTGCGAAAGCAATGGAGGCTCTAAACCACGTGAAGAAGCGAAGAGATGTCTCGTCGAACGCAATGCTCTTGATTTCTCTCATGGAGGAAGTCGTGGAACTGGGCTTGACGCTGCTCGAGATGGAGGAGCAGCAAAAGGATTCAAGTTCGGATCCGCTCTCGTTTGATTCTACCAGGATTGGCGAAGTGAGGATTCTGGACGAAGAAGGGTCAAGCTCATTCGTGCTGGGCTTGGTTATAGCCATGGTATCTGGATTCCTGCCTGAATGCCAGTCTCTTCACGAGTATGCTGCTTCAACACAAAACGAAGGAGTGCTATGCTACGTCGCAAATCCGGACTTTATCCTGAACGAAAAGCTCTTGGCAGATCTACAAAAGCTGCAACGCATCGAGACTGAACACAAGGTGCTGCTTTCAATATCGACTCTTCGAGATCCTGATCGCATGGAGGCAAAAGTGAAGGGGCTCATGAAGCCTGCTTTTCTCTTTGGTGACGATGACATTGCTACCGGTGAAAGTATGCCTGATTCCACGCGTGCCCAGACAACACTGAGCATACCTCGTGGCAAAGGCAAGAAGCGTGCCGCTGGATGGTCAGGTGACGAAAAGCTATCTGATGTCGGGGGCTTGAAAAGATCCCGCTTTGAGGCTGGAGCAGCTGGGCAAGCCTCAAGCTCACCAAAGTACGATGGGAAGCAACAAGATGAGCGCCATGCTCAGTATACCTCCAACCTGAACAGATTCGCATCAAGTGTTGGTGTTTCTCCCAATAAGTACCGGTCTATGATCGCTCAGCTCGCAGCCCAGAATGGGTGCATCCTTCGTGCCGTACGCTACTCGCGCGACTTGTTTTCTCGACGACGCGGTGAAAATGCGCATGGATCTACTCTCTTTCGTACTCGAGAAGTGTCAGCATCTGGAGGTCGTCCAGTGGAGAGTCTACCATCAACGCTTGAATCTGCGGAGACGTTGAAGAATATCTCCATGTCCATTTCGTGGTACACAGCCACCCATGTGGACGAAGTGTACAGTCTCCCGAGAGTCCAGAACCAGTACCAGACTCCATCGCAAATTGCACGATTGCAAGCGCCGATGTATTCTCTGGAGCTTCTCCGATACTCAATCTGCGTCTGTAAAATGGACTCCTTTGAGGAGACGTTCGTTCTTTTGAAGAACGCTGTTCTCTTGAACGAGGTGCTTCACACCACTCAGTTCGACCTCAGCGGGAAAGAACGAGGTGACGGCACATGGACGAAGTGGAGGCTGTACACTAGGTGGTTTCGTGGAGATGCTTGCGTGCTGCCCAGCTCCGATGCAATGCGCCTTGCGACACGTTTTGCTGTTGCTGAACACAAGGCTCTCGTCAACCCCGAGGCACGCGGTGACTCGATTCCATCGAAGCGCTACGTCTCGTTTTTGGTCGAGAACAACTCGGACCTTTTGAGCTTGAAAGTGCTGCTGTCAATGCGAGCTCTGCCAGACGATGCCGTAAGCGTTGTCCAATCTCAAGTGGCGAAACTCCTCTCTACGGTGTTTCAGTCCCAGGAAATCGACAACTACTTCGCTCTCGGGTACGTGGATGGATACTTTTAGATGCCTGCTTTGTTTATCTATAGGTATACTCACATTGATTGCTGCTGTTATGATAGGCTGATGCTGACATTAGAGCAAGTTGACGCTTTCAATGCTTTTAAGAGGCAAATCTCACGAGAGAACGTGGCGAAAGACTTCAATCGATTTCAACAGCTCGCACTAATCGGGTCCGATGCAGCTCGAGCATGGCAACAGATCGCATTCCTTCATCAATGTGTCGAGCTCGAAGGCAATGCACGATGGTGGCATTATTTGAACTTGCTCGGGATCGAATGCGATCACAAGGCATTCCAAAGTGAGCGCCGAGA
This sequence comes from Globisporangium sylvaticum, assembly GCA_023334975.1. NCBI lineage: Eukaryota > Oomycota > Peronosporomycetes > Pythiales > Pythiaceae > Globisporangium > Globisporangium sylvaticum. Next base: position 57,437 of record JAADVK010000060.1, read on the forward strand.
TCTCGCGTATATTCGTCGACTCGTACCAGCGCTGATTCTCAAGAGCAACTACGACTTCTACACGGTTCTCGAATTCACACGACACTACCAGATCGACGACAACTATCCGTCCCTCGCCTATGTCGAGGCTCTGCTACTGAAGAAAGGCGATTCGACTGACGACCTCGAGTATCAAGACAAGATTGTTGGTGTACTGGAAGATATTCACGAACAGCATCTGGTCTCGTTGCTACTCAAGAGCATCCCGAAGATTTCTGGCTTCGACTACAACCGGCTGATGTTTGTCTTCCGGCTTCTTCTGGGAAACACACAGTACCCCGACCGGGATGAAGTGGAAAGGCGAGTTGAAGTGCTTCACATTTTGAAAGCACACACAGCAATCCAAGCACGAAAGGCAGCAGCTAAGGACGGAATCGAGCACGAGGTGACGGAGAATCCTGGATTGCGTCTTTCTGGTCAAGTATCGTTCCACGATCTGATTGCGAAGCCTCGAGACCTACTGTCCCAGCTTCTGAACAAAGATAACTTCGGGACTCTGTTTGAGCTTGTCGGACCCCTTCGGCTTCAGACGGACGAGTTGCAGATGCTGCTTTTGAAGAACCTGGTGCAAACGTATCTACGCCCACTGTCGTCTGGTGACGGAAGCAAAACCGTGGATCCTGACTCAATCCCTCAGTTTGAAGTGTTTCATGAAATCCTATCTCGCCTGACCGATACCGAGAACAAAGTCACAGCTGGAGAATGGCTGGCAGAGAACTTTCCATTCGGCGAAGAAAAGCTGAAAGCCCTCGAGTTCGCGCTTACATCTGCGAAATCAGACAGCTTGGGTGCGAGCGAGAAGGATGGAGGGACTGCTGCCAAGCAAACTTTTACAGGAGTTGAGGCGTTGACGCGACTGGAGACGAAGATACTGCGGGTGAAAGTCGAGCTCATCTTACGCGAAGCAGATTTCGAAGTCGAAAGAGGACTGGAATCGACAACCGAGAATGAACAGAAGTACGAGTTGCTGCACCTGATCACCCAACCCACGGAGCTTTTCTTCGAGCTGTATCGGCGTTATTCTCTGACAGCATACGAAGGCAACCATGAAAACCTCCATGAAGTGGCAGACCGCATTGCAGAGCTGCTAAAAGTCCAAGCAAACAAGTTACGCCGAGAGTTGGTCAACGAGTGGCTCGTGAAAGACGCTGTTCTTCGCGTCAACAGCGCTGCTTCAACCGAATGCATCTTCGAAACGTTAGAAGACGAAAAGATGCAACGCAGGGGTGACGAGTACATCAAGCGACTCATCTTTGTTGCTGTGAAGTGTGTACAAGCGAATAGGTCAAGCAGCGAGGAGCTATTCGAGTTTCTCATTCGATTCGCGAAGGATGTGAAGCCAAGGGCGGGAGTAACCTTCCGAGCGAAGTTACGAGCATTGCGAGTGGTACTGCGGCTTTCACAGCTACACCAACCACTGGTGGCGAGCATTTTACTTTCAAAGTACCAGCTCACGAGCACTGAATCCTTCTTCAGAGATCTTGTCAACTACACAAGACATTGCTCTCACATGGTGGTCTTCGAGGAGCATCGGATGCCGTATGACATCGCATTTTTGCTGAAAGCTGACAAAGACGCGTTAGTGCGCAGCATGCTTCGGCAGTACCCAGTGCACGCCTCGTGGATATTGCGCTGTGCGAGCCGATTGATGTTGGACTTCAGTGTCCAGTCTGCGGACTTGTGGGAAACTGTGCTGTCTGGCATGATGGATCTCAAAATGGTGCGATCTCTATCAAGGATCTTGGAGCCTCTGAGCAAGAAATCGTTCGTCCGTGGATTCGACAATGGGGGCGAGATTTGGGAGTATGTTCTCCTCCAACCGTTGCTGAAGCTGAAAAACGCTCCATCCCAGTCAATGCAGTTCAGCATGGACGATCTCATCACAAGCCATCCTGCGAAGGCAGAAGGATCTGAATCCTCTGATGTGGTCGGTCCAAAGTCTTTGTGTTTTCGAGGATTTCCGGTTCAAGACGTGCGCGAGGAGCTCGAGCACATGGTGACATTACTACAAAAGTGTCCATTTCTCGACCAAATGGACGTCACAGCTTTCGTCATCCATCTTCGGGATCTCAGAGAGATTGCAGAAGGAGAGATGAATGGCAAAGTGATCCTTGAGAACCTAGACTTTTACGGATTCGCTGTGCGTTGTGCCATGGTCATCCCCAAGCCAATCACCCGGTTCGAAGCTTTGATGAGGATCATCCAATCCGGCGCGTACATGCCTGTCTTGAGAGAACTCTTGGACACCTCCTGCTTTCTCAACGGAGATCAGGACGAACACTTTGACGTTGGGGATGAAGAAAATGAGTTTGCCGAGCAGTTCCGTCTGGTGCAAGGCGCGTTCGCTGAGGCTATGAAGCGAGATGGATACGGTGATCTTCTTAACACCCCGTTCGAGCAGGGCTTCATCGAGTTCCTCGCTGCCACCGGAAAGATCGATCGACTTCTTGCGATTTTGTAAGTGCTTCGTGTGTCTATGAGTGCTGGTGATTGTTGGAGATTGACGTTGTGTATTCTGCTTTTTGTTGTTGACAGAATCGCGGAGAAGCGTCTTGAAGCTGCTTCGACTGCTGTGGAGTTGTGTTTTGAATTTCACCCGGACGCTCTCCCCTCCTCCAGCCAAATCGATCGCAATCCTGATTCGGAGTACACAAATGCAGCGAAGTGGGGCCGTCTCAAATCATATTTATCGAGCTCAACGTCGAGTGATCTTGAGGCTTTCCGAAACGCGCTGTGAGGAGAAAACTGCCTCGCCAACCGAATACACATCCTGATCTCTATTATCATCATCTGTGGGAGTTAAATTAATGCAGCGCGTACAAGGTGGAGATTGCCACGTCCCTCTTTGGCGCAACGTGAATTCGAGACAATACGAAACAAGCGCCACGATGAAGGCAAACTCACATCAACATGACATCTCAATTAAAGACCATCCAGCTCCAACTCCAGTGATCTTACCAAAAGACACAGTTACCTTCGTCTCCGTGCAAATACCAAACCATTCCGACACATTACGAATCATAGCAGGTTCCACCGAATCGCGCGCCAACTCGGTCATCAATCAGTCCGTTCGCTGTCGTGTTCATGACCTGTTCCGAGAGTGCTACCATTGCGCGGTAGGCAGCGCCTTTCTTGTCCACCTGGCTCTTTGAAAACTGCGCAAGCTTGGTCATCACCTTCCG